>JAOEHT020313793.1:0-10131 GCA_025448195.2 Parazoanthus atlanticus | reverse complement strand
ATAGGTTTTCAAATGCGCCGTACAAATGGCAATTACATAAACAGTTACAGAATTATAAACTAATCTATCTACCTAAAACTTTTCTGTGCGTTTTTCTGAGCATTTTTAGCATTTCAGTTCGTTTGCTAATAATTATGGGTAAATGTACCAGTCGCCATCTTTTTTGGTACGGTCAATTGGCACTACGTTTTTTGATCTTCTCTTTTTATTACAAATGACACCGTTAAAATGCTTTGTTTTGTTTCAGCTCCCGCGACAAAGCCAAAGCCAACAGTGAGCCCAACTTTAACAGTGAAGCCTAATCCGACAACAAGGCCAAAACCAACAACAGCACCCAAACCACCAACAAGGCCAAAACCAACAACAAGGCCAAAACCAACAACAAGGCCAAAAGCAACAACAAGGCCAAAACCAGCAACAAGGCCAAAACCAACAATAAGGCCAAAACCAGCAACAAATAAGCGTAAGGCACTCTTTTGAAGCCCCTAATTAATTCGTGCGATTTAGTCCATACTCGAAAGCATTTTAAAGGTCATTTTTATGAGAACTTGTGGATACTTTAATTTGCAAGTTGAAGTTTAACTTGGTTTTTTGTTAATTTGTAAGAGTTCGCTCTCGGAACGAATAAATTCCCTAAGCTTTGAAGAATACTTGATTCCTTTGATAAAATATATTCATTTTCCACAGAACAATAGATATAACAGGAGTATTTTCCTATAACCTACATGTATTATGATGATAATTAACTGCAATAAGTTGCTCTACTGTTCCCTTTTTCTTTTTATCAGCAACTGAAATTCCAAGGACAACGTAAAAAAATACCTTTTTTGCTTTTCTAAGCGATTTAGATAAACCATTAATAAATGTCCTATGTTCAAATAAATATGTATTATTTCTTTATAAGAACAAACGTTTCAGAGACGTTACAACATAGAAGAAGTCTTGGGAAAGTGTACTTTATGTCCAAATAAATTACACTTCTTTAATTATCTTTAATTATACTTTGTAAGTCTCTCTGCTTTTCACTTAGTAGAAATAATATTAGAAGACCTCTCACTGGCAATTCTTATAAGAATTTGTTTTTACCTTATCTTAGGATAACAAAAGAAAAATGCCAAATACAGCAAAGATTGGCAAATATGCTGCAGCTACTCCTTTTCATTTATTTTTATCATTTTCCTGAAGTTTTAGGCTAATTCTTTTTTGTCAAATTCAACAAACCAAAGTTCCCAGGATACTTAAGCAAAGGATTAAGTACGTTTGTCAACAAGTGTAATTATTTATTGCATTGTTAATATATGCTTGGTGTTTACAGCTACAATTCAAGTATCTACAGTAAAACCCACTGAGCCATCTGCAGAAGGTATGTATGTGCATCCAGCTTTGTTGAACTACTTTCCAAATAGTTTTGAACAGAACACGTTACATGACTTTACTCTCTCTTTTCTTTATCTATATTCGTTGGCGAAGGTAAGTGTCCACATAAAGTAGTTGCAAAAGCTTTAACTGCTTTTGATAAACATTTGGTCTATTTACAACGAATCAGTTTGATGTATTCAGTGCGAAATGGTTTGCTCATAACTGCGTAAATCAAAGGATTGATAACATTACTTAATCCGAAAGGAAATATAAGAACAAACTGGAAGTAATCAGCTAGGAATCTTTTCCAAAGTATTACCATGGCATATACACACGGTGGAAGCCAGCATACATAGAAACCGACTAGAATGACCACGAATAACTTTGTCATCCTTCGCTCCTCGACCCCACACGCTGCTCCTCGGTTTTGTTGTAACGAGGGCGCCACTTCTGCATTATGTCGTCGAATTGTCCGAAACACTCTTGCGTAGCAAAACACTATCATAACGTTAGTGAAAACTATCAGTATTGCCATTGTCAGATTAAGGATAAGGGCGTTAGAGCCATGTTTGTTGTATGGGAGGCATAACACTGTTGTATAGGATGTGATCTGGTACTGAACTCCCGATAAGATGTTGGCCAGTGATATAACAATTGGAGCCAAGACCCAAATTGTAATTACCATTAGTTTTGAAGTTCTTTTGGTATAAATATTGGGATAACGCTTTGGTTGTACAATGCGCACGTATCGGTTTACGGCGATCAATGCCATTGTAACGAGGGAAATTCCAGCAAGTATTAGCGCGCAAACGGTCTGGATTTGACACCCAATCTGTCCAAAAACCCAACGATTTGCTACTGAAGATACAATACTTGGAACAAGCAGAGTCGAGGTCAGTAGATCTGAAACTGCCAAGGAGACCACAAAGGTGTTTGTGATGTTGCGAAAAGAGTCGCGTCTGTACACCACCAAACATACAATCAAGTTACCAGCAAACGCTGCGACAGCCAAGAAAACTACAACACAAGATTGCACAATGATCAAGGCTGTAGTTCTTGTCTTTGAACATGGTGAAAGAAATGATGTTGAATTTGACTTGCTGCAGTTCATTTTACGAGGGATGCCTTCCAGTTGAACAGTTTTAGCTTTTTGACGATGTAAAAACAAACAAGAACGATGTGTTTAGACTTCAGGTAAGTTCTTCAATTGGCATATCTCAATTGACCAAACCTAATTTACAAAGACTCGGATATTTAATTTAGTTTCAGAGCAGCTGAAAACCCAAGACCGTTTATTGAATCTACATTGTGTGGAAGAAGCAAAGCATCTCGTACTTCACGAGGAGCGATATTGAAAACAGTACAATAGATCCTGTCAGTTTGTCTTTCAGTAGAATCTCAATTTGCAAGACTCCAATCATGTAAATAATTTATTCTTTATTATACTATATTATATTATACTATAATACATATTCACAGTTTTGGAAAAACGCCATTACTAGTCTTTTAATAGGCTGAATAAGATTATAGCATGTCAACCAAAGCGTTCTAGGTTTTAGATTTTTAAGTCAATGTCAACCCATTTTAAAGCAGCTTTATCAGTATCTGCAACCACTGAATTTTTAAATATGTTAGCTTTCTTATCTTAGGTTGAAAATCGGAACTTTCAGTTCTATCAATAAAAGCCCTTCATTAAGCAGTGTTTCGGCTGTCACAAAAATACATTTAAAGATATACAATGCCAAACAGCAGGATTTTATTTTTCAAGTTTTACTCCTATATTGATATCGAAAGTAGTCAAATGTGCTATCTAGTTTCTATATTACCGAAAAGTTTTGTTTTAAGGTTTCGTGAGTATACAAAATTATTAAACAATATAATTTTTTAAAAGCATAGTCAGCTCGCGGCTGTTTTGTTAAATTACAGTGTACTCGTGGCAGAACTAATAACTTTATAGAAGATAGTTGCACAATAAAAACAATTGGGGGCAGTCGATTGTAGCCAAGTTCACAACGCTCGTTTGAAAAATAAAATTTTGACCTAATTAAGGTCTTGGGTTAACAGAATACAAGATGGCCAAGATATCACTCTCACATTTGATGAGGACGTTGCATCTGTTGATAAGAGTACTTTGATGACGAAGCACCAACTCTTTCAGTACTGGCCAAGATTTACGTACCCTGAAGGAAAAACACTGAATTTATTAGCGCTGACATTCATAACTGCAAAGAACACTCGTGGGAAAGATTATAGGTGGCCTTATAGTATTGATTAAGTCCCAGTCGATCTAAGTCACTGAAACTCCCACACGCCACACAAAACTTAGCACACCTACAGTCAGATAGAACTACATTATCCATCACCATAAAGAATCCTATGCAAAATTTATTCATCTAAAAAGGAAATTACTTTTACTTTGATTCACTTGAACAAAGAAGTACACATCTTAATTAAAAGGTTATAATGACGCTTACAAGATACGCGATATGTGTTTGATCCTAGAACATTCCACATTAGAAATCGTTTTAGGAAGTCCTTAGAACTGCTGAATTTATATGCGAATATTTTTCCTGTTAACAATTGTTCTACTCAATAGTGTGCCCCGTGAAGTACAAGAAACTTGGCTGCTTTAAAGACGACATGAAGAACCCGAGACCTCTTCCCGTACTTCTCCTCACTGACCGAGATTTCAAATCCCCGGTTTACAGCAACAAACAAATAGATTGGAGCAACTGGGATTCATACATTAAAGATCTCGTTTGTCGATGTGCTAAGGCAGCCGAAGAAGAAAAGTTTTCACACTTTAGTTTGCAGAATTATGGTTAGTAGTAGGTACCAACAGCGAAATGACTTCATCGCTTAAAATAATTTTCCTTTTGTTGGTTGCGATTATTGTTTTTATAATAGCTTATACATGTATATGATATGTTAATAAAATAGAAAAAAAGTGACATGCAATATATTTTCTTTTATATTAAAGTAGCGACTTCAACTTGGTATTATATTGTACGGTATCGTATTGGTTTGCATTTTATTGTATTGTAATGTATTGTATTGTATTGTATTGCACTGTATCGTATCGTATTGTATTGTATTGTATTGTATTGTATTGTATTGTATTGTATTGTATTGTATTGTATTGCATTGCACTACATTGCATTTATCGCTTCGGTGAAGTGCTTTTAAGTATTCGTGAGAAATGCGAATGTGATAACTTTGAAGCGTGTCGTTAAAATTTATAAAAGAAGATTCTTTCTTCGGGGCCAATAGGCCACAACTTTTGCACATTCTAGGTACGTATTTATAATGGCTTATGTTACAGTTCTCTGGAACCAATCGTCAGCATACCTTTGGCACTTATGAGGGGTTAACGTTTAACCACATTTTCATACAAACTAGATTTTGAAAATTTGGAGGACAACGGAATTTGTTTCGTACTTCACCGGTACCTCTTCTATCGGCGCTTATGGTATTGGTCAATTGTTTCTTGTGATGATTTTGTAATCATCTTAGGTGAATGCTGGTCAGGGCCGGAAGCTGGTGACACATACAACAGAAATGGCACAGGAACTGCATGTATCACATCCGGGTACAAGAAATGCACTCTTGAAAACGGCATGGAGTGTATTGGTGAAAAAGAAACAAACTTTGTCTATGGCATTAAGACCAAAAGTAAGTAAAGACGAGTTGAGAGTTAAAAGCTGTGTATACACAGGACCACTGAGATAATTTTCGGTAGCTTCAACATATAACCCTAGTCAGCATTTGTTCACAAAGAACTAAATAATTTTTGAACCCAAAACAAGGTTGAAGTGTTTCATTAATTATATCAATGGATGTTTCTGGGCTTCGACCCACCTACCCCTCCCTTAGGTTAGGGTTTGCTGTAGGTTTAGGGGACGGGTAGGTGGACGTTGCCCAGAAACCTCTATTGATCCAATTGTGGTTTATCAACAAGTCTAATTACATTGCATGCTAATGCATGCTTGGTGTTTACAGCTACAGTTCCGGTACCTACTGCAAAACCTACCGAGCAGTCAGCAGAAGGTATGTAATATGCATCAACTTTTCTTAAATTAACCTCGAACGTTCGGTCTTTACGGGAAATATCAAACTTCGGCCTTGACGCATTGCCTCAGTTTGATATTTCCCGTACAGACCTCACTCTCGGTTAATAAGTAGTTAGTAATGCGAGATCTATTAGCCGGCTATCGTTATCATGGTAAAGGCTTTTTAATGCTTGGAAAACACTAACAAAAACAGGAGCAAATTTTATAAAGGCTAACTACAAACATCTTACATTAAATATGGTTGTTCTTTGGTCAAAAACTTGTGCATTATAATTACTTCAACCTCCTCTCTTTACTATACACAACGAATTAGTTTGATGTATTCAGTGCGAAATGGTTTGCTCATAACTGCGTAAATCAAAGGATTGATAACAGTACTTATTCCAAAAGGAAACATAAGAACAAACTGCAAGTAATCAGCTAAGGATCTTTTCCAAAGTATTACCATGGCATATACACACGGTGGAAGCCAACATACATAGAAACCGACTAGAATGACTACGAACAACTTTGTCATCCTTCGTTCCTCGACCCCACACGCTGCTCCTCGGTTTTGTTGTAACGAGGGCGCCACTTCAGCATTATGTCGTCGAATTGTCCGGAACACTCTTGCGTAACAAAACACTATCAATATTACCGTAGTTAGATTAATTATAAGAGCGTTAGAACCACGCTTAATGTATGGGCTGCATATCATTGTTGTAAAGGATGTGTTCCGGTACTGAACTCCCGATAAGATGTTGGCCAGTGATATAACAGTTGGAGCCAAGACCCAAACCGTAACTATCATTAGTTTTGAAGTTTTCTTGCTGTACATTTTTGAATAATGCCTTGGTTGTACAATGCGCACGTATCGATTTATGGCGATCAATACCATCGTAGCGAGTGAAATTCCAGCGAACGTTAGCGCGCAGACAGACTGGATTTGACACCCAATCTGTCCAAAAACTCAACGATTTGCTATTGAAGATACGACACTTGGAACAAGCAAAATCGAGGTCAGTAGATCTGAAACTGCCAAGGAGACCACAAAGGTGTTTGTGATGTTGCGAAAAGAGTGGCGTCTGTACACCACCAAACACACAATCAAGTTACCAGCAAACGCTGCGACAGCCAAGAAAACTACAACACAAGATTGTACAATGAACAATGCTGTAGTTCTTGTCTTTGGACATGATGACGGTAACATTGTTAAATTTGATATACTGTGGTTCATTGTATTAGGGTTTTCTTCCAATTGAACAGTTTTCGCTTTTCGATGCAGTAAAAATTAACGAGAATGATGCGTTTGGACTTTAGGTGAGTTAATCATTTGGCATATCACAAGAACGTGAGTGTTTCTTAAGGTAGCTAAGAAGGAAATACTAATAAAGTAGCAAAATCCATACATTACCAAGATTGTAATTTCAGAGCAGCTGAAAACCCAAAACGAAACGTCATATGCACATTGTGCGAAAGAAGTTATGCGTCCCGCATTTGCATGAGAAGTGAGAATAGGTTTTGTTTTGTCTTTGAAATCTCAATTTGAAAACTCTTAGAACATGATAACAGTAAATATTATGTTACTTCAAAGACGCAAATACTGAAAACAGCAGGTCTTTTTTCTTAATGTTTTTTTTCTGCGAGGCTTTTAAATTGTAAATAATCTTAAAAGCTCCTATAATTTCCATACTATAATAAAGTTTTGAATATGCTGATGTGCTTGACAATGGTGTCTGGAAGCATCTTGAGCATAAAAAATTATACCTTTAAAAACAGACAAACATACTTTACAATTGATGCACTTAAAAAGTGCTAATGTTTAAATTAAAAGCAAGCTTATAAAGAACACGTGATAGTACATTTCGCAATTGAAATATATGTTAACACTTTCACCGCCAATGTAGACTACAGCAGACATTTAGAGGTACAGACAAAGGTTTGCTTGTGACGTCTCAGTTTTGACGTCACAAGCATTGTTGTGCCAGCATGTGCTGTGACGTTCATACACCTTACAACGATACACCACCGATGTCAATAGCACACGATTTGTAAGAGTCATGGTAAAAAAACCGTCAAAATTTCGGTGAAACATCAGTGGAAAACTTGCTAACAAGGTAACTTTTCCTTCTGATTCAGTTGTCGATTTTCTTGAAATACAATCATTTGCAACAATATTAATAGTAACAACTGACAAAAGCGAGAAAGGCCATGCAAAGAAGAAAGGGGGAGAGTGGGCAAAGGAAAAAGGAAAGACGTTGGAGAAAAATTTGCCTTCTGCGCATGCCCGAAAAATAGAGAATTCCCGAGTTTTTTTACACAATCTAGAAGAACGCTTAGATGTCTCAACAAATATTGCTGTTTTGTTGACTTGCGTTAAGAGACATTGGCTAGAGATTCCAAAACATAATTTGATGGTAAAAAATCGCTGTCTCCTGAAAAAAAGCCCTTTGCGGGGAAAGCGTTACAAGAATTCCTTACACGCAGACTGTGATTCTCCTTTGCCGCGAGACCTCTCGCGGTGAAGAAGAAGAATAGTCTGCGTGGAGGCTAGAATTCCTTAGAACGGCTGAATACATAAAAGTAATCCTGCCCTGTTAACATTTTTCTACTCGATAGTGTGCCCTGTAAAGCTCAAGAAACTTGGTTGCTTTAAAGACGACCAGAAAACACCAAGACCTCTTCCCGTACTTCTCCTCACTGACCGAGATTCCACATCCCCGGTTTACAGCAACAAACAAATAGATTGGAACAACTGGGATTCATACATTAAAGATCTCGTTTGTCGATGTGCTAAGGTTGCCGATGAAAAGAAATTTTCCCACTTTAGTTTGCAGAATTACGGTTAGTAGTAGGTACCAACAGCGAAATGACTTCGCTGCTTTGAATAGTTTTCCTTTGTTAGTTGTAATTATTGATGGTACTTCAATAATATATTAATGAAACAGAAAAACAACGACACGAATTTGGCATTTCAATTGTTTTCAGTGCTTTTAGTTTTTGGCAAGAAATTGAATCAGATAGCTTAGAAGCATTTCACTGATATTTACAAAAGAGTTTTTTCTTCGGCGTCAACAGCTAAGAAAGTCTGTATATTCTATATATGTATATTTATTTCCTAACCGTAATTGTCCGCAGACGTTTTGACGTTTTTGAAGGACTGAAAATTAAATTACATATCGCAACAAACTTGATGATGAAAAGTTGGAGCACTCCCTCCATCGGTTATTGATTGATTTTTTTTTCATCTTAGGTGAATGCTGGTCAGGCCCGGAAGCTGGTGAAACATACAACAGAACTGGTGCAGGAACTGCATGTATCACTTCTGGATACAAAAAATGCATACTTGAAAATAACATGGAGTGCATTGGCGAAGTAGATACCAACTTCGTATATGGCATTCAGACTGACATTGCCGAAAGTTACTGTAAGTAAATATGAGTTGAGATTTAAATCTGTGTTTACACCGGAGCAGACAATTGTCAATAGTCTTAAGAAGTCACCCTAGTTGGCATTTACCAAGAGCTGAATATGTTTTGAACGCTATAGCTGCAGAATAGGTAATTCTTAACCATAATTAACACGATCCTATCCCAAACCATACATTTCATACAAACTGATATAGGTTCGTCGAGTAGAAAAGGTCTTCACTTACAACTTGACCGAGAACAGAATTCGAGGCATTACTAGTAACAGCAACTTCTGGTGGTATATTCATTCGTTTCATTTTAGTTAAGAAAAAGTTGCAAAAATTGTTGATTCAATATAAGTAACATGTTACATTCGGCCCTGCTTTTGAAATTTCAACCATTATGTTTAAACTCGATTGCAAAACAACAGCTAGTGAAAGTTCATTTGTTACAAAGCAAAACAGATTACAATAAAATGCTCAAATTTTTCTTCTGTTTAAAAGGAATCAGCCAGATATTTTTGTAATTTAGAATGTTACTTTCTCTTCAAAATAGGTTCGTAAGCCCACATATTCATTTTCACGGCATTCACACAGTCGGTGGGAACTTTGAGTAGATAATCCGCTTCCTCAGAGGGAACCCAGGGGACTGAGTCTGCTTTTTCTCTGAATTGTTCCCGTTGTCCGATCGAACTATAAAAAATCTAGTAGATAGACCGTTCGAATTGCAATTTATGTGCCACTAAGTCGAAGTGCGCAGAAAAACATCTGAGTCACTGACGAGAATTGAGCCCATGACCTTTCGATTACCGGTCAGACACTGTATGATCTACTGAGCTACATAGGCTTATATGGGGAGCCACGTCATTTACTGGGCTTCTCTATATGGTACGATACCATTGAGTATATATACGTCCAGCAACTGCTGGTTCAATATCGTAAAATCCCACGTTAAACCCCCTATGTATAAACCCATCTACCTGCTAACAAAAATAATATCCCGATTATAAGCCCTCCGGATAAAGCCCCCATATATAGGCCCATCCTTGTTTCCTTATAACTGTCACAATTTCAAATCGAAAGTTAGGAAGCTATAAGGCAAACTGAGCTTGGAACAATAATTTTAACCATAGTATATGTTGAGTTTAATTATTTCTCTGCTCGTTCCGAAACGTTCTATTTATAGAACGCAGAGCTTACTGTTTTTTCTTCCCAGTTTCGACCTAGACCACCTTTTACGTCACTGACAATTGGGGATGAAGTAGTCAATTCATCCACCAAAGTTCGTAACATCGGGGCTGTTTTAGACGAACA
>JAOEHT020313717.1:0-10131 GCA_025448195.2 Parazoanthus atlanticus | reverse complement strand
TTAGCGATGATTTAAATTTAGCGACACTTAATTTTGGTACATTTTAATTTAGCGATTTTTTGAAAAATCGCTAAATTCGCTAAATTAAAGTGTCGCCGAAATTTCATGTAATAAGGTATTAACTACGAAACATCAAAGTAATTTCAAACTTACTCTTGGAGCGGTTATTATTTGTGGAGGGGGTAGGGGTGGAGGACTTTAAGAAGGGATTACGAAGTTTTAAGGGTACAACTGGATACAGCTTCCAAATATGATGTTATTATGTCGGAGTATCGATTAAAGAAATGAGCGCCCCTAAAGGAAATATTAAAAGAAGAAATTGGATGCATGTTTTTTTATAATCCGTTGGGGGCCGACCATTTGATTTCGTGGGGGGTGGAGGAAAGTGTAAAGAAATATTCGCACAATCAAACGAGAGGACATTTTTTTTTGCGCGTTTCGAAAATATTTGACAGAAAAAAAAAAATTGCGAGAAAATTATTCTTACACTCCCCTCCCACCACGAAATCAACTCATTGGTCGGCACCGGTAATAGGAGATTTCAGTATGACGTCACTGTCGACATTAAGATTAATTAGTATAATGTGGCATAAACCCAACCAAGAAGTGGCCATAAATTGTAATAAAACACGGCACAATCAGTACTTATTTGAGCTTGTTTACATTAAGATTCATTAGTATAATGTGGCATAAATCCAACCAAGAAGTGGCCATAAATCGTAATAAAGCACGGCACAATTAGTACTTACCAAATATTGGAGCTTGTTTACATTAAGATTCATTAGCATAATGTAGCATAAATCCAACTTCAAGTTTTAAACAAGAAGTGTCCATAAATCGTAATAAGGCACGGCACAATTAGTACTAACTAAAATATTTGAGCTTGTATCATTAAGATTCATTATTGTAATGTGGCATAAATCCAACTTCAAAGTGTCCATAAATCGTAACAAAGCACGGCACAGTTAATACTAACCAAAATATTTGAGCTCGATATCTCAGCTTTGAAATGTCGAAATTACAGAAAATATATGGACTGAGAACATCCGAAATCATTCGACATATGAAGCTCAATTTTTCAGTGAATACTAATTGTACTGTGCTATATCAAACTAAGAACTCATTTTGTTTGAGCTTATGCTATATTATGCTAATGAGGAAAATGTAGAACCTGACGTCATCAGCCAGCCTGTAGTCCGTGCACGTGCGATTTATTGAATGTTTCAGGTCGGAATTATATTATTATTCAACAATACATTTTCACCACTTGTTATTTGAAAACCATTTCTGCCCAAAGACAGACGATTTTGGAAATGTTCCACTAGCAAATCTGACAAGCTTGGAGTTCGAAAGACCTACTTCCATTCCAGCATTGACAGTTTTTAATTATCTGACAATAAATATTTGAACTAATTGAAAAGCAAATTTGTGTTCCAAAGTAAGTGCAGTTGAAAACTTGAGTAATTTTCAAGGCCATGTTAGACGGTGCAATTTTTCGTGCAACTTGTCTCCAAACGCCACTGCAAGACACGTTTCACCAGCTATTGTAGCGTGTTACACCCTCCTGCAGTGGCCAGAATCGTTACGAAACAAGCTGCAGCTATCGTTAGAGAAAGTAGAAATCGGATCTATTTTTTGCAACGATTGCAGCCACTTTTTTCAAGTTGCAGGAGCTATTGTACCGTGTAACACCCCTTCTGCAACTTGTCTTGCAAAACCGTTGCGAGACAAGTTGCACGAAAAATTGCACCGTGTAACACGGCCTTTAGTTAAAACTTAATTTAAAAACCTATACAAGTTGTTTCTCCCATATTTTGTATGTATGATCAGAAACTTGCCGCTGTGAACCAACATTTCACTTGTTACTCACCTTCATTTCCTCGCTGTCCTGGCCGGTGTTTGGATGTTTTGTCACCAGCACAAGTTATTGCCGCATCTTCCCCCATTTCCCTTTTCACCTGGCCGCGCGCAACCCCCATTCTCGCCCCACTTTCCTATCAGTCGTCAAGGCGCGTCCGAACGCGCACGAAATCCCGATTTCCGAAATTCTGGCGAAGAATGTGGTTGTTTTCGCATTTTAACTTATCGCGAGTTTTTAATTGTAAAATGAAGATAGAAATAAACACAGTGTACATATTCGTTGATGTTTTCTCAATAACATAAAATTATCTCATTGAATGTAGGTGTATTTCTCAAAAGGGGAAAAAATCAAGTTCTTGGACAAATTTCAGCCTTTCTTTGCTCAACTTTCCTAAAGAAAAAATAACCCCGGAGTATAAAGCATCAAGTACTGAGTTCACAAGATGCAAAATGAAAACTGTCAGATTATGGAATTTTGTTCCACTTGTCGTTGCAACAAAACATGTTGTTTTACCGGCCATGCAGTCTTTCACTTCCAGTCATCGAACACAATACCACAACAGCTCAATATTCCGCTTCGCTGAATTAATTCATTGCGTCTTCCCTGTCTACATGTAATATAACTTGTGCTTGTTAAACGCAATATTGGCTGTTTTAGTAAAACTTTGCACGACAGTAAAAAATCACTTATTCTGTGACTGAAAAATTCACTTTATATTCCTCAATTTCTCTAAGTACGTATCCAAATTGACCAAAGTTTGGAAATGATATATGATGCCTGTAGAACACTATTTTTTGTTTCTGGTTCAACGTCAACTTTATTTTTCTTAATAATTTATGCCCCAAAACTTGTAATTCGTTCAGTTCCGAGTCTTATATCATAGCCAGAGACAGGCCGGTGAACGTCAAATATATTTGTAACTTATCTTCTCAATGTCTCTCACGACGATGCTTGGTGCTCTTCGAGGTCAGAATAATAATGGTAATGAGACAACTCCGAAAATCAAACTTTTGGCTTCTTTTCTTGTTGCAATGTTCGAGTTTTTCAAAGGACATGTAAAATACGCTGTGAGTTTTTAGAAAACTAACTTTTAAAGAATCACTGGGGCAAGTCCGTTCCAAAATTTCACAGATTCAAAGAACAAATGAGGAACATGACTACAGTAGCGATGTAGCACATAACTGTGTTTTTTTTATCTGAAAGTTTTTCAGTAATTTATGATCAGTGAGTGAGCGCGGCGTCAGATTTATAAATTCAGTGACAAATGAACAAGCAAATTTCTATTACCAAATTAAACCAAACAGATTTCAGCGAGTGAGAGAGCAAGAACTATATATTTGAGTTAGTTTACTGAAAGATATAAGAACGAACTTAAGAAAAATGTTAGGCTAAATTTACCATAAAACGGAACAAACCTTAACTTATGCTTATTAAGGCAAACAGGGAGTAACGTTTTTCACGGACTTTGGGAAAAACAATTTTGAGAGGGAAAAAACATTGAAACATAATCCCAGAAAAGAAAGATCAAGTAGCGAGGATTACAGTTTGGTAGTATTCATAAAATGCCATAGTGCGCATGCGTAATTACAGGTTGCTTGGTCAGTTACTCCAGTTATAATCAGGGCCGTATAGCCAGATTTCAAATTTAGAGGAGGCAAAACGAGAAATTTAGAAATGAGCAAAAGTAATTTTAAAATATACAAAAATAATTTTCTTCCGGTTCAACATTTGCCTCCTCTGCCTTATAGCTGGCTACGGCCCTGATAATCTTCCATATCAAATTTCATACGTTAATACATGTTTGACTGCAAGCAAGTTTTGAATGCGTCCACAGTAATTATAACTTCTGGTACATAAATCACTTGTTTAGTCCATACTCCCGTGGTCATTTTCAAACTTTTCAGGCCGATAAATGCAAGTTTGTCTGTTTTCTAAGACTTTAAGATTCGGTTTTTTGAAAGTGGTTTAAACTTGTCCTGGGGTAGACTAAAAATGTAATTCTTTTTTCTGGGAATATGTAATCCAGTCAGATGAAACAATCCCGTAAATGTCGGCTCAGTGTAAGCCACATACATGTAGCTAGAATCGAAAGACACGTATAAAGCATGTTGTGGTGATTAGCAAGTTTGACTAGCCCGGAGACCTACTTCCCAGCCCGCACTGACAGTTTTTTTTATTCTTGCTATAAATAATTGAACTAACTGAAAAGCAATTTGTGTTCCAAAGTAATTGCAGTTGAAAACATGGGTTTATCTTTAGTTAAAATATAATTTAAAAACCTGTACAAGTTTCGTATGTATGATTAGAAACTTGCCGCTGTGAACCAACATTTCACTTGTTACCCACCTTGATTCCCTTGCTGTCGTGGCCGTTTTTTGAATGTTTTGTCACTAACACAAGTTATTGGCGCCGCTCTCCCCATTTCCCTTTTCACCTGGCCGCGCGCAACCCCCGTTCTCGCCGTCGTCAAGGCGCGTCCGAACGAGCTCGAAATCCCGATTTTCGAACTTTTGGCGAAGAGTGTGGTTGTTTCGCATTCGAACTTATCGCCAGTTTTTAATTGTAAAAAGAAGACGGAAATAAATACAGTGTACGGCATATTCATTGCTGTTTTCTCAATAACATAAATTATATATTTCATTGAACGTAGAAGTGTCATATCAAAAGGAAAAAAATCAAGTTTTTGGATAAATTTCAGCCTTTCTTTGCTCAACTTTTCTAAAGAAAAAATTAACCCCGGAGTATAAAGCATCAAGTACTGTGTTCACAAGATGCAAAATGAATTGTCAGATTATGGAATTTTGTTCCACTTGTCGTTACAACAAAACATGTTGTTTTAATACCGGCAAGTCTTTCACTTCCAGTCATCGAACACAATAATATTCCGCTTCGCTGAATTAATTCATTGCGTCTTCCCTGTCTACATATAATATAACTTGTGTTTATTTATAAGTGTGATATTAGTCGTTTTAGTAAAACTTTGCACGACAGTAAAAAATAATTATTCTGTGACTGAATTCCCATGATGACTGGAAAATTCCTTGATCTCTAAGTACGTATCCAAATTGACATAGTTTTGGAAATGATACATGATGCCTGTAGAACACTATTTTCTGTTTCTGGTTTCCACGTCAGCTCTTATTTTTCTTAATAATTTATGTCCCAAAACTTGTACTTCGTTCCGCTGTTCCGAGTCTTATCATAGTCAGAGGCAGAAACGTCAAATACATTTGAAACTTATCTTCTCAATGACAATGTCTCTCACGACGGTGCTTGGTGCTCTGCGAGGTCAGAACAGCAGTGGTAATGAGCCGAAAATCAAACTAGACTTCCCGCTGGACAGAGCAGTTAAATGGTTATGTCTTCGCGTGGTTGGCGCTTTGGCGTCTTTTCTTCTCGCAATGTTCGAGTTCTTCAAAGGTGAGGCAAAATACGATGTGTATTTTTACAAAACTAACTCTTACAAGAATACTGGGGCAAGTCCGGTCCAAAATTGCACAAATGCCAAGAACAAATCGGAGTGAAATAATAAAGACCATGACTACAGTAGCGATATAGCACATCAATTTTTTATCTGAATCAGTTTTTCAGTATTTATAATGATTGAGCGCGTCGTCAGATTTATAAATTCAGTGACACATGAACAAGCAAATTTCTATTACAAAATTAAACCAAACAGATTTTAGCGAGTGGGAGCGAGAACTATATTTAAGTTAGTTTACTGACAGAAATAAAAATGAACTTTAAAAAATGTTGGGCTAAATTTACCATAAAAAGGAATAAGCCTCAACTTGTGCTTTAAACATTAACTGAAGGCAAAAATCGAGTAGAGTTTTCCACGGATTTTGAGAAAAACAATTTCGAGAGGGAACAATCCCAGAAATGTCAGCTGAAGTCAGTTAAAAATAATCCACGCCACCGACAAAAAGCCCTCCAAGCGCCTGTATGCCCTTCGCTTATTGAAGAGAAATGACCTACCCGATAATGTTCTCACGTATACCGCACGTGTATCAGGCCAATACTCGAGTACGCCTGTCAAGTCTGGCACCATTCTCTGCCCGCGTACCTGGCCAACCAACTAGAGTCAGTGCAGCGCAGGGCCCTTCGTATCATCTACTCGGGCATGGATTACCACGAAGCAATGAAGGCGGCAAAGTTAAGAACACTTTCACAACGCAGATCCTCACTGAATCGTAACCACAAACTCCACTTCTAGCTCCTCTTTAAGAAAAACAAATTAGAGCCTAAAAAGAACAAACTGTTTCTTAATTCCTACTTGTACTGTTGTAGAATTGAACGTTTTTAAATTGGTTTTATTGTAACATCTCCATCGGCTTTCGATAGCAAGGTCAAGTTTATTCGAATTTTATAGCGGGTTTTTACACTATTCCATTCCAACAAGCAATGCATGTAATTTTACCAATAATTTAAACCAGAATAATTCAGTTCGTAACTGCTGCTCATGATAAATAAAAATTGTTATTATTATTATTATTGTTATTACTATTACTAAGAAATAAACTCAAGCCTGGATTAACGTTTTAACCCGGAGTTAGCGCTAGCTAACTTACTTTCGAAAATCTGGTCACAAGACGGTTCGAAAAAATCCCCACAATTTCAGCGTATTCTAGAAAGTCCAAAAAGCGTGTATGATATTGGATCTTTGATCAACCACTTATAATTATATTGTTGATCTTGGCAAGACGGGTGTCCTTTCCGACTACATGTCTCCAGGCACTTGTAATACAAATAGCAGAAGATCCTCTAAACTATACGCAAAACTTCATGTTATCAAGGATATAATCATTCATTAGATGACAGTATTTCGATGTTCACAATTGAACGCTTATTGACATAATTTAATTAAAACTTAAAAGTTTTAACTTCCGCCACACAGTGATTGATTCCACTTCTGCAAAAGGATTATTCTCACCCGACTCAGTATAACACGCAGCAATGCGCCATTTCCCGAAAATGTAGGCTTGCAAGGGCTTGTGGGATACATTGCACTCCTCCTCTGGTGATTGGATAATAGGGCAATCTTGTTTAATTAGATATTCACATTACTTTATTTTATATTTCTTGTCTTAGCAAACAGTTCTATTTCATGTGTTCCGATCGAATCTCCTAAGGAGAGCGCGGAGTACGACGGGACCAAGGCCGAGTATAATCGACTGTATTGCCTCGAAAATATGGTCGACTTTTCGTCAGCTGGCATCAATGATCCAACGTTACCTGTCTTTGGAACCAGCGGTCAAACACATGGTAAGGTGCTATATCAAAGGTACTTCCCGTATGTGTTGGTTCTTCAAGCCTTGATCTGCGCATGTCCAGTTCTCCTTTGGAAGCTCTACAGCTCAGAGATTTTGACTTCAGCAGTAAAATTTGTGAGAGAGAAACTTGAAGCAATGAAAAATAAAGATGAAACAGAAGTGAAAGAGGATATTGAGAAGAAGCCATCAATATCTGGGAAACTGAACAAACAAATCGTGTACTGGTGGAGTCAAACACGTTTAGTAAAGCTTTACTTAACCAAGCTCATACTACAACAAATAGTTTTTATCCTTGAATTATGCTTCTATTTTTGTTTTGATGCATTCTATGTCCTGGGAATCAAAGCTAGTTTTGTGTGTTATGTGGACAAGAAAGAGCTTGTCAAATGCAATCTTCCTGGCGCAGGAGTGCTGAGGCTTGCGTGGGTTGGAAATATTGTTCTTGTGGCACTTGCCCTTCTTCTCAACATGCTTCAACTCATTAACATCACCTGCTGTGAGCGCAGACCCAAGCAAGATTTCCTTCACCGATGGCGCTCTCTCGTCATCAAAGAACCAGAAAAACGGCAGGTTTTTCTCAATGATGCACAATTGATAGCTGCAATTTGTCGCGAAAACCTCAGCACACTGCCATCATCAATCGTTGAGCAACCTACGAAAGATTCAAACTAAAACCGAATGGCCTGACCAGACAAACAATTAATCAAATCCGAACGTCTTTCTTTTCAATTAAGTGACTCAAATATGTGAACAGTGTTACAAAACACATTTCTTGTACAACAGAAACCTTTAACTGAAATGCGAGAAAAAACACTAGCTCTGACGAGTCAAATGTCATGTTCTAAACTTTGAGTCAAAAACCCAACCATAAACCAAACTCATCCTATTTTTATCGACTCATAAAACGAGATAAAAAGTTCATATATCGAGTACCGAGTGGTTTGTTAATGAAGTCAAAAACCAGTTTCTGAATAAAATCAAGAGGTACTCACGTCTGTTAAAGTGTGGGTTTTCAAACAGCTAATGATTTTGAATCTAACAATTTTGATGGGTTCCCAACCTGCCATTTGTTTTCATTGGGTTTTCAACAACCATTAATTAATACCAACAACCAAAGAGGCAGCTTGATGTAAAAAGATGCTTTGAGGCAATGCTGATAATAAACCCTTTCCCATGGGAAGGAGGGAGGGTTCGAGCACGGATATGCGGGCTACCTTAACTTACAGTCTGGTAATATACATACATACATACATACATACATACATACATACATACATACATACATACATACATACATACATACATACATACAAACTTTATTTAGACTCAAATTTTAGAGTAACTGAATAAGCTAGTATCTTCGAGTATGACACGCATGTTTAAATATATTACATAAAAAAGGAAATAATTTATAATTTGTTACATAGTATCATACATAAATGCAAAGAAAAGTCGTATATATACTTTACATATAAAACTATGTAACGAAATTTTGTGATAGTAGCTGCCGTCTAAATTCTTTAGAATCTTCAGTTGCCCAGCAATTATCAGGGAGGAGTTCCAGTATTTAGCAGCAGAATAACTAAATGAGTGTTGGCCATATGTTGTGGTGGACGATTTGGGAAGTGAAAGAACATTTGTTCCTCTTAAGGAGTATGAAGATCTAAGTTTGAACATGTCCTTCAAGTAGAATGGATAATTACTGAAGTGGAGGCATTTGAAAAAAACATAGCACCATGTTCTGAATTCTCCTATTTGTAAGGCTTGTTGTTTTAGCCCGGTCGAAGAGAGTATCATATCCAGAATCCCAGTCCTGTAAAGTGTCACGCAACTGAGTAATATGATATCAGACTAAAGTTACTGAAACGTGCTAGAACTCTTATGACCTTTTTCCCGCGAACACAATCTCGATTAACTATTAAGTAGCAAATTACCGTAATTTTTTGGATTCGCGCTCACCCTCGAATAAGCACCCACCCCTCCCCCTTACCTCCCAACAAAAAACAATCTTGTGTCACTCTCTCTGACATTGAAGAGGCAGCACAGAAGAACTCACTGATTGACAATAGTGGCAATGAAACAGAAATAGCTCAGTTTCGTATTCGCAGTTGCCGCTGGTTACAGTGACTACAGACTCGTTTTTACAGCGTTAACCTCGACTTGATGTTAAGTATTCATAAATATCAATGTAGATATGAGCTATTTACAACTCTGTGTATTGTTTGAGGCTCGGACTCGCTGTCAACACCAAGTCGAGGCTAACGCTGTAGAAATGAGTCTATGGTCAATGCAATCAGCGGTAACTGGGAATACGAAATTGGACTACAGAGTGTCCTACAGAGTGGGAAATGTGGACCTGACTGACAGTTGGTTAGTGGCTTTTTTAAGGCAGTCTTAACTTTTATATTAATGCTTTGTTCATGTAGATTTTTAGACTTTGTTTTGTTCTGTTGAAGCGAAATAAACTTATCCTTTACTTTGTTATTCTTTAAAAAGGTCCTCACTTGCTGACAATTTTGAAAAAATAGCGCTCGACCTCGAATAAGGAAGTTGAAGGCACAAATGTAATAACTGGTCACAAATGTAATAACTGGTCACAAATGTAACAATTGTTCACAAATGTAATAACTGGTCACAAACGTAATGAAGGTCACAAATGTAATGAAGGTCACAAATGTAATAACTGGTCACAAATGTAATAACACAAATTTAATAACTGGTCACAAATGTAATAAAGGTCACAAATGTAATAACTGGTCACAAATGTAATAAAGGCCACAAATGTAATAACATTTGGTCACAAATGTAATAACTGGTCACAAATGTAATAACTGGTCACAAATGTAATAAAGGTCACAAATGTAATAACTGGTCACAAATGTAATAACTGGTCACAAATATAATAACTGGTCACAAATGTACATCAGCCAGAATGCAGCGACATGTGACGTCATGCAGATGTTGTCGCATGATATTTGCATTCATTACGTTACAAAG
>JAOEHT020313640.1:0-10131 GCA_025448195.2 Parazoanthus atlanticus | reverse complement strand
CTGCCCCCCCCCCCCCCCACCTTTGACTTAACAATGAATACTAGTAGGTGCATAACATCATGTTACCATTGGTTTATGTTGTACCTAAAAAGTAGATGATGTGAAAGACTGCAGGCGCAACTGTTGACACTATTACTAAGACTTTGATCTTTGAAAACTTTTTAATTAATGAATACTCGAGGATACCATCAATGCCACCTCCCTAGAACCTAGACAAAGTAATATAATACTCACATCGGTTAAGCAGTCTTCTGGTTCACCTAATGACATTTGGGGATCCCCAAGAAGACCCATTATGTAAAGCTGCAGTGGAGTTCTGCTTCCACCCATGGCGCCATTTGGTTAGGTGGTCATTTATCCATATTCATATTTATTCATATTCTTCCATATGGTAAAACAGCTCATGATATAAAGATATGACACCGGCATAAACATCTCTCCATAGTCGCTCAATACGCTGATTCTGGACACTTCTCCCACAAGTCATGCTCCCTCTCCCAGGTCCTCTCAAAGGGTGCTGCAACATGTACATAGACACAAGAACATTCTCCTCTCCTCGGTCAGAACGCACCCTTGATGGTAGTCCATATTGTCTCATTCCTTCTTCAAAGCAGGAAAGAACTGTGTCAGCACGATTATTTGGTGAACGTTTGAGGTACACTGGAATGCGTGTGTGTCCATCTATCCCACCATGGGTGACCAGTTTCCACCTATAATGATTATTTAATGAACATGGCAACATATCACTAAAAATACAAACCAGTGGATACTGGTTCCTTACAACAAACCATTTCACAGTTCCTGTGAAATTTGGCATTGAATTGAGGCTTAGGTTAAATGAGGCAAGAAACACAAGAGCAACAAAGTGGAATTGGGCCACTTCTAATGCTTCTTAGGGCTCCATTTCTTTAATTAATTTGAATAACCAACAAAACAGAATACATTAGGAAAAAGTTTTTAGATCACTGATGTTATCTAATAGACAGTATAGAAAATGATGATTTCAGAATGGGACTTTCAACTGTAATTTCTCAAAACCAATGCTTAGAAGAGATTATAAAGTAACCAAACTTATTGTATAAATTTCTGTTTATTTGTGTTATACAACCTAAGCCTAGACCTGATGTCAAATCCAAAATGGTGACAGGAACTGTGGGACACATATACCTTCCAACAGTTACAGATTGAAGGGAACACTGGGGGAACAGAAAAATACTGTACAACATGTTGAGTGAAACATCTATCCTTATTCGTGGCAGCGTCATAAAGCTTCATACAGGGTTTTCCCTTAATCCCAGTCTAAAATCTAAGGCCTTTCGGAGGACTTTTCATTGTACAATAAAGTCATTTTTCTGGATCTGCAGTTGCACCCAAATACAAGAAAAAAGCATTCTAAAATCTCGCAAAGTAGCCTCTGATATAAATAAAGGACTACAAAACAAAGCTTGGTATATTTATTAATATAATAGAAGAACTGAGTGTTTTTTTCCACAGAAATTCTCACTTGCTTTCAACAGACAAATTATATGACAAATTTGTCAAGCAAAAATTACAAATTTCAAAGTCGGCAAGCAAGAAAAAATTTTAAGGACTTTTCATGGACTTGGGCAATTTTTCACATTTTTACTTAAATTTTGAACCGAAAGGACCCGTATGAACCCTGTTCATTAATGCAGCAGATCGTCCCTTCGTAAGCCACCCCTCCATCCCCCTCCTCATCTTTTTTTCCAAAACGTGTGTGGACGTTTAACAAAAAGCCTCAATTTATTACGTCTGCATGGGGCAGCAGCCAAATTTCAAGCACAACATACCTTATTAGGCAATGGTGACCATCGATATGCCACAAAGCTAAGGGTTTGGTAACGTTATAAGTTCTTCGTGGAATAGAACTCATCCACCTCAGCGCGACACCGTGTGGATCAACACGGTGCATTGCATCCCTCACGCGATGCTGACTGACTTTTATTCGCCGTCTTCCCAGCTCCCCTTGAACTCTGCGATATCCAATATTTGGGAACTCCTTGATTATTTCTTTAACTACAGCATCAAGATCAGGGTCACCGATTACAGAATAAGAAGCTCGTATCGATAGACTGAACTCCACAAGTCTGCGTTGTACGGTCCTTACTGAAACTTTTAGCATCCGTGCGATATCCTGTGCACTGAAGTCGTGATCTATAAAGTAATGTAACTGTTCTCTGCCCACACACAATCGTGGGCGGCCAACTTTGCCACTATTATAAACTGGACACTCGTAACAACTGCCAAACCTGTCGCTACACACTTTCAGGTGCTCGATTGCGGTTCAAATGTAGCGGAGAACGTTCTGGTCCATGACAACATCTCTTGAAGCTGTGTCATGCAAAGCATAAAATAGGCCTTTCCAAATCATTTCTAGCCGTATATGAAAAAGTCCACTGCGCCATAGCCCATGACAGCATCACTGCTGGATAGCTCCCGAGATAAGCTTAAAAGTTCATTGCCCACTTCCTCGACAATATCTTGCACCATTTTGGAAAAAAAGGAACAACGCGTTTTCCCACGAGCCCTCTCGCGTTGAATGCGCCCGCAAGTACTCATAACTGCAGAACTCCAAAATAACTTCGGAAACTCTAAAATATCTTCAGAATTCTAAAATATCTTCAACTCCAAAATAACTTCAGAACTCTAAAATACCTTCAGAATTCCAAAATATCTTCAGAATTCCAAAATAACTTCAGAACTCCAAAATAACTTCAGAACTTCAAAATCTGGCGAACATCAGAACTGCAGATGTCTTCAGAACTCCAAAATAGCATCATAACTCCAAAAGAACTTCGAAATTCCAGAATCACTTGAAAACTTTCAAATTTTATGACTTGAAAATAACTTCATAACTCGAAAATAACCTCATCATGCCACACTTGTGGGCCAAAAGATTGTACTTAATGATACCAAAGTAACTTCATAATATCGAAATGTTACATCATAATGCCATAAGTGAATTTTGTCACTAATGACGCTCCATAACAAATTAACCCAGTCAATAAGACGATGCAAACGAAATGTATAATTATTCCGAAGGCAAAACAAGTGACAAAATAAAAGAATAAATATTATTAATATATTTGAAAGTGACATGTCACCGAATACTGGCCACTTCCTTTACAAATCCACCAATATACTACAACCCCTTTAAATACACGGAATGTATGTTTGAAAGTGCCAATGATTAAACGAGATGGTCAACTAAAACGCTGACCCCACCTCATTAATAAAGGCCCGTTGATGGTCGTATTAATGGGGTTTCACTGCACTGTACCTCAGGTCGTCCGCTACTGTCCGGTAATGGCTCCTGTCCTCCTTCAGTTTCTCCACAAGTTTCCTGAGCTTCTCGTTTTCCTCAAGAAGTTTTTCTTCTCTGTCCTGTAGTTGAGCAAGCTTCTGGGATGTGTTACCACGGAGATGCAGTTTCCCTGCGGTAACAATCAGTTTAACAATTAATTAATTATTTTTTTTATGAGAATGTGTACATCCCATCTTACTTCACAAAATTTTTTAAAAAACAAAACCTTTCCTGCAACCCTTTTTAACAGTATACAAGTAACAAAGAAAGCTGTTCTTTTCCTCCCCAAAAGGCTACTGATTTTACAGGTTTTCTTTAACAATTCTTATTTTGTCGCGGCTGTTTCCTAAGGTTCTTCTCAATGTACCAATGTGCCTTGAGAATGATGGTAAAATAAATAGGAAGAAGGAATCGTGTTATCATTCATGATACGTTTTATAACTTTTTTATAACATCATGACAGTGTTACAAGTTATAACAGTACACACGCCAAAATTCCATGACGAGAAGAACGAACGTTCCCGGCTCCCCCTCCTCCCTCCCGCCCTCCCCTCCAACACACTCTAATCTAGAGAAAGATACTTCAGTGGTTCTTGTGTCTGTCAGTAGACTACAAAACAGTTACCTTTTTTGCTAGAAAATTCGTCTCTCTATCCTCCCATATAGCGACTGCTAACCTCACGCAAACCCGGGATTAAACGACTTTTAGCAAAAAGGGACAATTCTACAATACACTGTGTTTATAACCACACTATACAAGTGACATGATTTGACACACAATTACATCAACAGCCTTTGCAATGTGCTGGCCACACATCCCAAACTTTCCTAAACTGTCAACTCAGCTCTCAATGCAGATGGCTTGGTTGCATTTTCGACTAGACTAAAACAAACTGGCCCGATCAGGGGATCGTTACTTCAGTAATACTCTGTAATACTTCTATTAACATAACGAAATTGTAGGTTTTTCTAATAAGAAATGTAAAACGAAACAGGTCCGCAAAATACTGCCCTTTAATTAGTTAGCACTTGCAAAAGCAAATAACTGTCAGCTACCTTCAACCTCTCGCGACGCTCGTCTCTTCCCTTTCCTTTCCACAGAAGGTTCTTCATCGTAGTCATCGTCATCTCTGGCTTGGGACTTACGTTTGTCTCCAGAGACTTCCATTTTCTATTTCAAACGGTAGGTTCACATGTTACTGAGCATCCTTAATATATAGAAATACCCCTGATTCAAAAAAGGTTGACAGCTGTTTTGAAAAACTTAAAAGATAGCACCAATGGACTTGAATATTATTTAATGTTGTTTTGGAACTGATCATTACCTAGTGCGCACAGACGTTTCATTCTATTTCATGCAAGTGCCTCTGATTAGTGGAATGTGTGACAAACCACAGTCGAAGATTATGACATTGAAATAATGTTTAGAAGTAGTATGTCATCAGGATTCGCACTTTTTTACGTACTGAATTCAAGAACTTTCAAGGACTTTCCTCCAAAGACACTGGCCTGAAGTGAAGTTGTCTGGACAAACAAGTCACGATAAAGCTTTCACACGTGACTGACTACCTGTCCATTCCGTCAATGCCATCCATACATTTAATACACATAAGTATGTCGATCTGTCTAACTAGTCTAACTGGCTTGCTCAAGTCTTGAGCTCCTGTACCCTCCATCAATACAACTATTTTATTACAGAGTGTTCAACCATCCTGGCTTAGGCGGGATTATCCCGATTTTGCTTGCAAATCCCGAATCCCAATTAATGCACGCGCGGGATAGGAAAATCCTGTTTTGAAGATTTGCACCCACAAACAATGAGCCAGGGAAGTTATTTTTGTCAATTCGTTAAATTTTAGCTCAAATATGCTTTTCGTGGACAATAAGTGCAAATTGGCCATCAATTCGCCGAGCATTAATATTTTTGAAAAAAATACTCATCTAGAGTACTGAAGTTGACATTTCAGGGCCTCCAAATTTCGAAATTTTCTTGGGGACCATACCCCTAAACTGGCCCCAGATGCCAAACTTTCCCCGTACAATAATAATCCCGATTTGAGAAGTATTTTATTTTTTAACTACTAACGGCTTGATAATTGTTTTCTACGCTGTCGGCCTTCACTTTTAGAATAAGAAAAAGCCACTTGGGCAACGCTACTATTTTCAAGGATTCTTAAGGACCAAAATCTAAATTCATGGGTTATCTACTTTTTAAAAAACGAAAATATAATTCAAGGACTTTCAAGGACCATACAGGCCCTGTGTCATGTATGGTGTAGTTTTACAGCCGTCATAACCACTCAAGATGATAGTACCAGTGGTATTGCAAATACTTCTTTAGTATATCTACGAGTTTTAATATCCCCAGAATTCCGCTGGGCCATGTACGTTATGTTTTAAAGAAAAGGCCAACCTTTCTTGAATTAGGTATATCTTAAAAGATCTTGCAAACTTGTGTGGTTTATCTTGATGATTCGGCAATTCTTGTTAACTATTTTAATATTTGAACCCTATCGAGTGTTTTGCAGTGTCTAGTTCAGCCAAACAGTGTCATTTCAAGATTTAATGTAAACGCAACGAATTCCACAACCGTTTGCTTTGTTGTTTCTGTCAATGTTTAGGACAATTTCAAAAGCATATGAACCGAACAAGCTGGTCTCTAGGACAACGAAAAACTTCTTAAACAGGCAATCTTATTTTCAAATCCGTGTACTCAAAAAGCGTGTACTCAAAAGGACAGATCTTCTAGATTTTCTCACATTAATTGATTGTTTGACAAACATGTTGTTTGATTAATATTGCTTAAACATATGGGGCTTTTACTTGCAGCAGGTCCCCTTCCAAGAAAGGAATCAACATAGAAAAAAATGAGGAACTCGTCTGTGACACTGGAGACATGCATTTGGGCTATCAGTACTCTACTACAGCTAACAATAACGATAATAAAAACAATTTGAATGCAATAATACTGCTAATAAAAATAATAATGTAAATGTAAATGATGTTTATGAAGATGATAATGGCAGTGGTAGTGTTTGTAGTGTTGGTGTGGTGGTGATGATGATGATGATGGTCATGATGGTCATGATGATGATGGTGGTGATGATGATGATGATGGTGATGGTGGTGATGATGATGATGATGATGATGGTGGTAGTGGTGGTGGTGATGATGATGATGGTGGTGATGATGATGATGGTGATGGTGGTGATGATGATGATGATGATGGTGGTGATGATGATGGTCATGATGATGATGGTGGTAGTGGTGATGGTGGTGATGATGATGGTGATGATGATGATAATGATGGTGATGGTGGTGATGATGGTGATGATGATGATGGTCATGATGATGATGATGGTGGTGGTGGTGGTCGTGGCAATGATGATAATGAAACCTAATAGGCATAATAATATTGTATACCTCTTCAAGTTCATGAATTGTCTGCAGCAGCTGTCCTCTGGTCATATCTGCATAGTCAACTAATCAATGATAAAGAGTTATTAATTATAGTTTTAATAAGTGCATTTTAGGGTTTGTAAACTTGGTAAAGAAAGCTTCCCGCGACCCCAATTTCTTGTACTCCGTTTTTTCCCCCTTTGACTCAGAATTGTGTAATAGTAGAAGAAAGTGTGGTTACGTATTACTGAACTACAGACTTGGGTATTTTTTTAAGCACACAATAAGCTTTAGACTCAACTGTACATTCATAAATGCAAATGAATGCAAGTGTACACCAGCATAGATTAAATTCAGTATTCTCCAGTGTGCGTGCTTTTTTTCATTTGTAATTTACAAGCCTGTTTTCACAGTGAAGGGCAACTGAGAAAACGAACTGGAAAAATATCAAATTAAGGAATATTCTGAATTTGTAATGCTGTAAGTATATTACTGTGTAATAATTAATCACTCACTATTTAGATGTTTCTTTTTCGCTCCCTTTGATGAGTTTTCAATGGCTGTCAGTAAATCCTTCTTCAATCCTTTGTTCTCCGCTTGCAACTGATGATATTTTTCTGATAAGGTAAACCATGAGCCGTGAATTTAAAATTATGTTCCTCATTTTAGTTCTCCTGCTAGTTCTGTTTATTTCAGGAATACTCTTACAGTACTTGCACACTTTCAGAGAAGATATTCAATACGTACCATCCAGTTTTGCTAAATAATGATTTGTTTCAACCATTTAACATGCAAATATGTTAATAACCCTTTCAGACCCAGTCAGTATATCAACATCTACCTTCGCCTTACCATACTGATATAAGTGGTTTAATAACGAGAATCAAGAAATTGATCAGAAACAGCAAATTTTCTTATATGAATTGCAAAATACTCTCCACAAGCTCGAACCTCTCATTTTAGAATACAGCGGCGTCAATCTAGAACTCACTTCCAGATAATCTAAAAAATCAGAAATCAGTCAATTCATTTAAAAGACATATCAAAAATTGTGAATTTGCATCGACAACACAAACCTAGCTTATGTGCTTTTAAAATTATTTTAGTCACAACACTTTGTTAACAGGATAGTTGTTTTAACTATGTAATGTTTTGAATACTGTAAAGTCTCACGGCTTTTAGGTAGAACAGACTTCTATATTTTTTTAGTATATAAATTTGATGAAATTACCGTGAATCTATCTATCTATCAATCTATCTGTCTATCAATCAATTTTGACACAGTTTTCGAAGAATTTTAAGTTAAACTATCTAAAATTTATATTTCCATATCTAAAGCTCTATAAGTTGTTTGTTACTGAGAACGTTTTGGGACAAGTTCAATTTTACCAAATGTTTAGTCTTAAAATAACGTCTTCTAATTCCCATGCATTTCCTTAGTTTTTTAACTTAAGCCCCATCATGATTTCTATTCTCGATCTAGCAATGCAATATCAATCACTGCTACATTACATTTTTATTATAGAGTTGGTTACCTATGGTAAACTTACTCATAGAGTTTATAGTTTGGTTTACCTATGATAAACGAACCTATAAAGAGTTTATAGTTTTATCTATGGTAAACGAACCTAAATATACAGTTTATAGTTGTTTATCTATGGTAAACGAACCTAAATATACAGTGAATAGTTTGGTTTACCTACGGTAAACGAACTTATTAAAGAGTTTATAGTTTTATCTATGGTAAACGAACCCAAATCGACAGTGAGTAGTTTGGTTTACTTATCAACCCCGCTAACCCCGCTGCCAACTTACGTGTCAATAGTTGATGTTGGTCATGAGATGGGGATCCTGATCTCTCCGTCATGGAATACCTGTCTTTTCCAAAGGATCTAAACAGTAAAATCGAATCACAGACTTCTTAAAGTTTTTATGGGCTTCTTGGGAGATGGGATATATAAACAGAAGGATTTTTGCATATTGAAAATTTTGGTTTGTTTACATCTAGTTTACCTAGAAATAAAGTATGGAAACTACCTGGTCATATCTCTTCTATGTATTAAAACCCAAGCGTGAACTGTATGAAAAATCAAAGCACAAGTATTTTTAAATACTAATATTTAAAAATAAGCATTGTCCGCTGTAGCTAAGGATGAAATTGAAAACTAGTCATAAGTTAAAGGGATACTTTAGCTCGGTCTAGGTCACTTTTCTTAATATAAATGCACAAGTATTTAAATAAGCATTGTCCGCTGAAGTTAAGGAAGAAATTGAAAACAAGTCATAAGTAAAAGGGGTACTTCAGCGGTCTAATATAATGCAAAATTACCTGAATACAACAATTCTGCAACTTATTTTTGTCAAAAAGATGTAAAAGTGATCGACAAATCAAGTCAAAGTGTTCGGTAAAATCTTCGGGTTAAGTTCGGAAACGGATCGTTTTTTGCAATTTTAACGTCAGCGCAATCAGTCACGCATGCTAAACAAAGCTTGTGATAAAAAAATAATTCAAATCTCAAGAAAAGTTTTACTTAAACCGTCTTGAGTGAAGCAGATAGTATTGATGAAGAAACAGTGGAAGCTTGACAATGCTTTGGCGACTTTCAAGTCGTTCTGTATTGCCAATTTGGAAGGATTAGTGCAATGGAAAATGGAACTGAACAAAGTTTACCAGGAAAGTTTACCATCCAGCCGGTCATTTTGCTGGCACTACAATCTACAACACAGCCAATCATTCTTTGATGATTCTGTGATAAATTGGGCTCTGGGTAACGTGTGTAAGTTACATTTAGTGGTACGCACGTAAGTTATTTACTGGTACATACTGTGACTATGTCCGACTCTGGGTAATACGTGTAAGTTATTTCTTGATACATACTGTGATAAGTCGGGCCCTGGGTAATACGTACATAAGTTATTCACTGTTACACACTGTGATAAGTCGGCCTCTTGATAATACGTGTAAGTTATTTCTTGGTACATACTGTGATAAGTCGGGCCATGGGTAATACGTACATAAGTTGTTCACTGTTACATACTGTGATAAGTCGGGCTCTGGATAATACGTGTAAGTTATTTCTTGGTACATACTGTGATAAGTCGGGCCCTGGGTGATACGTACATAAGTTATTCACTGTTACATACTGTGATAAGTCGGGCTCTGGATGATACGTGTAAGTTATTTCTTGGTACATACTGTGATAAGTCGGGCCCTGGGTAATACGTGTAAGTTATTTCTTGGTACATACTGTGATAAGTCAGGCCCTGGGTAATACGTGTAAGTTATTTCTTGGTACATACTGTGATAAGTCGGGCCCTCGGTAATACGTATAAGTTATTTCTTGGTACATACTGTGATAAGTCGGGCCCTGGGTAATACGTGTAAGTTATTTCTTGGTACATACTGT
>JAOEHT020313566.1:0-10131 GCA_025448195.2 Parazoanthus atlanticus | reverse complement strand
CTTCCGAATATAAGCCCATGGGCTTATAGCTTTCAAAGCACTTTTTAATGGGCTTATATTCGGAATGGGCTTATATTTGGGGGGCGGGGCTTATATTCGGAGGGAATTTTGCATTTCAAAATCGTTTAGGCATATGACCGGATTGAATTTTGGGTCTCAGACCCTTTAACCTTAAAATGACAGTAGACACACGTTAACACGTTAAATGGTCATTTTAATTGTCTTTAAAGACTCTGAAATACTGGCAATAATCTAGTTAACCGTATTTGAACAAAACAACAACTTCAAAGTCACATTGGTACGTTTACGTTTATTACGAGATAATTACTAGGATCCCTCCGAATATAAGTCACTGGGCTTATAATCTGAAGTGATTTTGCGTTTTAGGCATATATTCGGGGGAGGAGCTTATATTCGGAAGTTTACGGTATTCAAGAATTGTAGCCAATTGTGAGAGGTTTTAATATTTGGATGTGATGGTGCCACTTCAATCAAATCTAAAATAATTTATTGCAGAAGAGCTGTGAAGAAAGCCTTGTTATGGATGCCCTTGTTAAGCATTATATACATCCTCGCATTTTACATTCCAAAGGAAAATGTTGGATTTGGTTATTTGATCAGTATATTTTATCCATTACAGGTAAAGTAAGCTATTTTGTAATAATGGACAAGGGGATAGACTGCACTTTTTGTATACTATGCGTCGTATCTTATGTGTATACATTGTGTGTTGTGTGTATGTTGTATGTCATAGGCATGTCGATAGTCGTACGTTGTTTGTTGTACCAGACGCGGTTCAAAGCACTTCATCGTCATACTAATATTTTTAAATAGATCTACACAGAACTTTATTGTGTGAACGCTTGTAATAGCTGACCTGCTGGCAATTGCCGGATCAGTTTATGGCTCCAGCATGACCCAATGACGCATGACCCATGACCCATATTTTCCTAATATTGGCAAACATGTACCGACAAAGCTGTTCAAAGGAACAATAAAACTTTAACCATAACCATAACCATGACCACAACCACAACCACCACCACAACCATAACCATAACCGTAACCATAACCAAAACCACAACCATAACCATAACCATAACCATAACCATAACCAAAATCATAACCATAATCATAGTTCTAATTCGAAACCCATACCTAACTTCTGGCAGATCTGATCCGGGTATTGTACTTGCCTCTGGGCAAATGTTGGGGCAAGTATGGAATCAATTAAGCGGAGCGTTGCAATGTAACATTTTTTCAACGTCTTGACTTGTGCTAGAAAGGAGAACATCTAAAGCCTGCAGCTTAGGGAGAAAACCAATAGACGAAGTTATACGATTTGAGAAGTGTGTTCTGTAATTTGTAGCTAGAGAGATGAATCCTATATTTTTACATTTAAGGGAGTTCTTGTATGCCTGGTATATGTGATACTCAACAAAGAAGTACGAAATGCTCTTAAGAATACATGGACAAGATGGAAGACTGGGGACTTTTCCTGTGAAGTAAGCAGTTCAGTACATGTCACTTTATGTGCTACATATAACAACCGTCAACAACAAGATCAGAAGCATCATCAATTAGGACTAAAGATTTTGTTTAATTTAACCCAATGGTCATTGAATTTCAAGCAACTGATTGGTTCAATAACACAGATTATCAAGTGATATTTATGAGTTGGACCTAGAAAACACTTGTTTCCACAACAAAACATGTTTCTTAAAACTGGAATCCAACTTTAAAATTCTCCTGTTTTACACTTGACTTTGCTAGGTTTACATTATATTTTGTTCAGTTTACTCAAAAATAAAAAAATAAAAGTATATTTTGACTTGGTATTTAATAAAACAATCCTTCCACTCACACTTGATGGATACGAGACTAACCGCGTGCCTCCTTGGTATATATCATCTCATGCAGAACACGCGTTCTTGGAATAATTGCTAATTAACACCTTTACTGACACCAATACAATCTTCGCAAAAACATTATTATCAACTTGACATCACTATTGAAGACACCAGAACCAGTAAGCATTGTTTATTGACGACGCCATTAGCAACATATATCAGAAAAATCGTTTTATTCAATTACGTCAAAACATATTTGTAGGTGGACGAATGAGGGAAAAGGGTTGCTTTGCATGCCCTAAAATGAAACATTTACTAATTTTCTTAAACAATTCAGTAGAACACTTAAAGTTGCATTATCAACGAGTTCTACTAAATTGCAGCAACTTGGGTGTTGAAAGACGTCAACGGTATGTTGTCATCATAACCATTACACCTTCAACAGAAACAATCATAACATGATTACCATCAACAACTCCGTTATTAGTGCCATCTACATTACAAACACTAACATGTTTTTTGCCATATTTACAATCATTTGAGTTCTTATGACTATTATTACAAATTCAACAAAGACAACCACAAACATGTTTGACAACATCGTCAACAACACTATCACTCTGTTACCACTAATAACCCCTTTGTTAACATCATTGTTATCACCATGACCGTCTCCATCATTGCCGCTGTCATCGTAACCGATATCATCATCATGATAATTACACACACCTCAATAACATCCGATATGATCATCACCGTCATGTCTCTGTCTTCTCCATCATCGTCAAGATAGAACGCCTTAACCTCATTTCATGTTTTGTTTTCCGTTAGTCTGGATACAACACAAGAAGTAATGCAAAGAAGCACTACAGGATTGATGCTGAGAGCCACTCCCAAAATTCTCCTTTCTTTGTTCATGATGAAAATTGTCAGGAATCGATACGATGCAGCCCTGCGAATGACAAACACCTCAGTAAAGGTACTGCATCGACTTTCTATATCAATGGAGGTTTCTGGGCAACTACCATCCTACTCCTCCTTTACGTTAGGGTTAAAGTCAAGGTTAAACTTAGGGTTAAAGGAGGGGTAGGTGGGTTGCTGCTCAGAAACCTCTATTGATCCGACTTTATTACATGGGGAAATTTCCTGCAAATATCACTTATGGCTGTATACAGCTACTTAAAGGAGGTTGACTTCTTGAAAAGCGAGAAGCGCCATTTTTTCGCAGAAGATAATACATGAAACTACTTAAACTGTGTGACATGGTTGGGAGGTTGAATGTTCGACGTTACGTAATTAACGTTCGACATCGTAATATTAATGTACAGCATTACAGAATTAATGCTCGACACGGCCCAAGGGCTCTGCACATATCATATGTATGACGTTGACACCGACATTGTTTCTTTTCAGACAGCAGTGATACTCCGAGGAGCCGTTCTGGAAAGGTTGCACCCGAACCGTCGGCACCAATCAGGATTAACGTAGGAAGCAGCACCAGTTTTCATTCAGATAACAATGACACTATGTACCTGTACCGGGCCAACAACTCAAACGGGATTGTGGCAGTGAAAGCGGCATGGAATAAAGCTCTTACTTCCGAACAGGTCATTGCCCTTGTGAACGACTGGACGATACTCTATAAATACGAAATTTAGCGAAATTTGGGAGTTAGTTGTATTTTGTAGCTGTGATGTGACGACGTAATCGTGAGTAGGATTTTTTTCCAAGAAAGCTAAAGCAAATCAATGTAGTAGGGTTTGCAGACAAACGTATGCCGCGGCCATGTTGATGCACGAATATGACAGCCTTACCTCCTCTGCAGGCAGTCAGCCTCATCTGTCCCTTTCTTTTATTTTCATTTTCGTTGCCAGAATTAAACAAACGATTTGCCTTCTGAGGAGGCTTAAAGCAGCCGAAAATTTGCTTGTTAACAAAGCTACATCTTCGATGTAACCCATCTAGTTTCGCTAAAATATCTAAGTTAACTCATATTAAATGATTATCTAGCCGAAACATTTCGATAGCAAACGTCCTTCGTGGTTTTGACAAAAAGGAATTAATAAACACCTCTGCACCATCTCAAGTAGAGGACATCCTGTTGCGAACAAAAGTTAAGTTTTGCTACAAACTTCCTTTGACATTTGGTTTTAGCAAAGGAAAAACATGTTGAAAAAGGGCATGCATTTCAATCTGATCGGAAGAGTGTTGTCAATGCAATCCACGTTATTGAATAAGATGAGAATGAAGATGAATCTATTGTCGTATTTTGAAACATGTTTGTTTTGTTGGTCTGATTTTGTAAGTTCACGTAATCAACGTCCAATAAAAATACGTAATTTAATAGACGCTAAGGCCGTTTAATCGGAAATTAAAATATGGTGATGAATGAGTTCGTATTTAGAAACGCAAGTTTCCGAATTTCCCGCATTCCAAAGTCACGTTTCACTTCCAAATACCATTTGGTTTTCAAATAACACGAGAATAGAATAGCTGTAGAATATATTTGTTTCATTTCAGGAGCCAATCTCGGATGAAGAAACTGAAGATGACGGTGACATGCCACCTCAGAAGCACGATCTGTCGGATGAACCGAATGATATGGTCAGTGGCAAGGGAGATATATCTCAGCATGTGTCTGAGTTTGAAGACCTGAAATCCCCTCAGTGCGAGAATGAAGTGCCAGAAGACAGTTTCAGTAACATTTCCGAACAAGAATCAAGAAAAGAGTTACAGAAAGCTGCTAGCACTCCTTCAGAACTGCAGCAAGGCAACGAAACGTCTCAAGAACCAAAAATGAAAGAGTCTACAACTAATGTTCCAAGTTTGGAACATGTTTCTAGTGAGGATCCTGTGGAAACTGCAAGCAAAGAGGAAGATAATCGCGCAAATGCTGAACAACCAGCTGGTGATACTGAAAGTGATGACAAGTTTCAAGAAGATGGGCCAGAACTAAAGAGCAAACGTTTCTACAAAATAAGCAGACCAAAAATCACCTCCCAACAGAGATGGCAGGCTGCAAGGAGGGCGGCAATGGCATCGGGACATGGAACTGAAGACTCTCCAGGTACACATGCGTGAAAAAGCGTAACATATGTACAATGCCGTTTGCAAAACTTGTACTGCTCTAGCATACACTCATATATCAAGTCAGGACCTTATACACCTTATACAAGCAATACACCTTCGGGAGACCGGAGAATCTTCTTAAGATACTAATATTTCTGTTGTATCTGTTACAATTATTATTGTTATCATTTATTATTATTATTATTGTTATTGTTATAATTACTCTTATTTAATTATTATATTACTTCTAAAAATTATTCTTAAAATTTGTATTGTATTTTTATTTTGTTTTTGGTATATAACTTGTTTTGTCTAATTTGATAGTGTTGTTTTAAAAGATAACATTTCAGGTGGAGCTCCAGATTATCGATCTTACAAAATAACTCTGCAAGAGTAAAAAACGGGCTTTGTCTATGGCGTGTCTAGCTCAATTCCCACTTGGTATTAACCAATTATAGCTTTCTTTCAGCCTTGCTTGCGAGTCCGCCTGCCCAGCAAGCTCTTGAACAGGCAAAACAGGGATCGGAACAACGATCGAAATGGATTGTAGAGCTTTTGAGCGGTTAGTGTTACCGTAATCTTCCTTCAATTAGCCAGTAACAAAACGAGGAAGGGACTGGGTCTGAGTTTTTCATAATTAATCTAATTAAGTAACGAACCCCTTCACAAGAAAGCCAACATTAAAATGAGTAAGTTTGTCAGGTTTGGTAAAGTTTGACCGAATAATAAGAGTGTGGTGAACTTTCAAAAATAACTATAAAAAGAGACTTTGTATGGTTTGGAGGGACAGCCGTATCCAAACCATACTGAAGTCTCTTATTTTAACGATTTTTGAAATGTCACCACATTGTTAATATCCAAACAAACGCCTTCAAACTTAGTAGGCTTGCTAATTTGGATGTTATCTTTCTTGTGATGGAGTTGATTTCTTAATTAGACTAATTATATTGATTAGGCATACTCGGACCCAGTCCTTTCCTCGTTTTGTTACCGGCTAATATAATTATATTAATTTTTAAAATGAAAACATCAGCTTTTGGCGCCACCTTAAAATTTAAGAAAATTAAGGAAGCGCCAAACTAAGACAGTGGTATCTTTTAAAAATACCTGCAAATGTTTCATTCTTGTGCAAACAATTTAATACAACAAAAAATGTGGGTCGCAGAACTCATGTTTATGTAAATAGCAGTTGCATGGACATTAAAAGCGGGGTGTTTGACACCCTCTAGAGTAGCTATGGAAACGAAATATTCATTTGAAGTAGAATGGTTGATATGTGAAGGAGATGTCGTAACACTATCCAGAAAAAATTGGCAGTAACTCGTCACGATAAACCACCTTAAGATAAATACAACAAGAGCAATTTATATGATCCATTGGTGATTTTATTGTAAGACCTACAGATATCTTTAAACACGTCAGGAGCAGGTCAATACAGTTGTACTGCAGATCTGTCTTTGCAAGTTAACGCAAGTTCTTTGCAAGCATCAGTAACAGACAACCGTAAAGACCTGCATATTTTGTGAGGAGAGGGCTAATTTATGAAAACTTATGACTAAATGTTTTAAATCTACCGACCAATCCTCGCCTTAATACAAGAACTCTCCCCGATGCCTTCATCTTCACTCAATACTAGATGAAGCCAACATACTCAAGCTGGTGGACAATTGTATTTATTTACCTTTTGTTGTTTGGAACAACACGATGAGGAAACTAATTGGATGATTTGGATGTTGATCAATGTCATGATTTCCACTCGTAATGTACTATTCTGTGAATAAGCATTTTGGATTTGAAAATATAGAGATTTTGTGCAAAGCCTTGTACAATTTACTAAGCTCCATTTCAAGGGCAATCACGATGGCTTCTGTAGGAACAATTCTGTTTCAAGTTTCATTGTTATTACGAATGCCACTAGGTAAGTTTATATGTCTCCGAACAACGAAACATGAACTTACTTGTTCTGATTAAATTATGATATACAATTTCCTAGCAGTTAAAGGCTTTGGGAGTTCTTAGTCTTGTGTAGTACTTAGATACACAGTTGCTGCTACGAACTACATCTTCTAGTAAGTTTACAAATACGACCATTATATTTGACTACAAGTACGACTTCAACTACCGCGAGTAGAGCTTTTTGATATGAGCAAATTCGGAAAATCGTTGTCGAGTCAAACCTCGTCGCCGTACTCTTGTTTACTACGAGTGTGGCTTAAAATCGCGCAGTCAACATTACGAATTCAAAAGCCAAATAGTCGTACTCGTAGTAGAAGTTGAACTCGTAGTCAAATGTAAAGGTCTCTAATAATATCAAACCGGGTACCTATCCCTAATAGAATTTCAGTCCCACAAGCATAACAACGCTATGCACTAAGGTCTGGAAGACACAACTACCCCTTACTTGTAAAAACTGATTGGTTTTGTAACTTTGTTGCTGTCGAGTTCCTGTAATAGTATAGAAGTTAACTACTCATTTCTGACTTAAATATGTTTTTTGTACTTGTTTTGGCATTTAACTTATAATTTGTTATGTTGTTATAATGAGTCCGTAGTCCAGTTTGAGAACTGCAAATAATGGTCTGAATAAATCATAACGTAACAATAATTAATTCGATTATGTTATGTTACACATACCGTTTTCGGCTCAATGGACAGCTTTGTTTATGAACTTTATTCCACTTCGTTTGGCAAAATCCAGTCTCCAAAGTAGAATTTCTCGTCAGGTTATAATAGCATTCCAACTGGACATTTAAATCATCTGTTTCAGGAAAAAAACTGCCCGCCATCTTGAATAAATCCTTGACTACCGAGACCAGAAACCATTTCGGGCATCCGGCCCATCGACGTCATCATGCATAAGGTCTATTGCCTTGCATCTTGAATGATCAGCCCGTGGTGTCACTGAGAACAACAGCTACCTGTTATTACAGCAATGAAGTAATTCAGGTTTTCCATTGTTTGCATTTTAGTCACGGCCTGCCCGTGACCAGCTTAGGTAATCAAGAATGTTTCTCATTAAACTTTACTGAGCTAACTTAACGACCAGTCATTTAGTAACCGTGGTTTCCATTAGAACTGAGAAACGGCTACTTCCTACTTGCCTTCAATCCTCCAGAATCATGACAGGAAAAGTCGCCTTTGCCGTGCTCCTTCTTGTGACAGCCAGCTTTGCAAGTAAGTGACAAATAACCTACGATTGAAAACGATTGAAAAGGTGTTTGTTACTGTCTTGTTAAGAATGCAATAATCTCGTTAAAAAGGTGGCAGTCCAAATTACTGCTATACTTTAAGATACATGTCAATGTATTCTGCAGAAACGTGTTTATACTTTGTATGTTTTAATTTTGACTTCGATTGAAAGCTTAGTACATATGGTCTAAACATCGATGCTCTGATACTTTTTTCGACAACTTCTCGATGATCATTAGAGCTTCCATTAGACACACAAGATGCGTGTACTAAGGTGTGCGAAGTTAAGTTAAGAGCAACTGCTATTTTGTTGCGCACCTAGTTTTTGCGGTGTTTTTGTATCATGTAGTACTACCGAATAAAGATTGTTGAAATATCATGCCATTGTTTGCCTCATATTTTTATATGTTACTACTACTTTTAATAAGCAACGAAACTAACGTCCGGAAAAATAAAATAGATTGTAATGTTTGTGTGAATGACTCTCCGTGCAATGTGTAGCGAATTTTGATTCATATTTTAAACATTTTGGTGCCCGACGTTATGTTTGGCGGCATGTACTGACTACTTTCGTTCAAGAAAGATTCCTATATGATTGAAACTACTACAACGATAACTCAGTAATAATACTTCTGATTCAAAAAGTGGATAACGAAAGGGTACCCATAGACCATCGTGGTCTGTTGGTCTGACGCTGCCGTTAAGTTGCCTAATGTTTTAAAACGTTAGGTGGTATATTCTTAAAGTATATGATATTGTACCATCTTCACGCCAGCATACACTTATATCTCTGTATTTCAGGACATATTCCGACTAAAGACGGAAAACAGGAGAAATCACGAAAATACTCAGTGCCATATCCTTATCCAGGTTAGTGATTCGTTCAATTTTATCTTCAGGGGAAGAAAGAAAGAGAATGAAACTTGTTGTATACGTCAATAAGGCGTCTGACCTAAACTGTTAAAAAGAATAATGCAGACACCAGTAGCCCAGGCTTTTAGCAATATATCTGTGAGTAGTTTTGGGACTATTCGGTTGAACCTATTGAAGTAATTTTGTGGCGAGTAATATTATGTTTGTTGAATTTCGACCAATCTTTTCTGCGATTTCACGAGCGACCGATGATTTCCCATCCAAAGTATGGGTGGTGCCTTCGCAGGTTCCGAGTTCAAGCTACATGTTGACACAGGTTGGCAACGCGTGAGCTACACTTTGAAAATTTACAAATGATGGTATGCTGTTGCGAATAGTTTACGACTTCGACTCGGGTCTTGATTTTGTGACCACAAAGAGACTGTGGCCACGATCCAATTCGGAAGTTTGAAAACTCCCTGTTATAAAGTACTGTCAGTAGCAACAGTTTACATTAAGGGCTGATTACCCATTAGGATTTGTTCGCCTGTTAATTGTCAAATATAAGTATGTTTTGAATTACAATCGATAGTTTCAGCAGTTTCAAAATAAATTTGATTAGTTCGATTGTGATTATTAGAATGTGGAATCTTCCTCTACAAGTGATTGTATGCTGTTGCGAATTGTAGTCGGATTATGGCTCACATGTTAGTAATTAAACGGAAATTCATATTCACCATGAAAGAGCCAACTATATGTTCTTCTTTTGACTACAGTAATAACGAGACTGTGGTGACGATCGAATTCGGAAGTTTGAAAACTTGTCCTGTTATAAAGTATTGTCAGAAGCAACAATTTACATTAAGAGCTGATTAGCCATTAAATATTGTCTGCTTGTAGTCAAATATAAGTTTTGAATTACAGCCGAAAGTTCCAGCAGTTTCAAAAAACTTTTGATTAGCTCGATTGCGATTATTGGAATCTTTACGTCGGCGAAGGTGCAGATTTTTCACCTGACGGCTGGGCTTGGCTTTGTAGTTTTTAAAATGCTGAATGTCTTCCACAAGAGGTCAACATTTTGCTATCAATTACTTTGTATGTATGTATATATGTATGTATGTATGTATGTATGTATGTATGTATGTATGTATGTATGTATGTATGTATGTAT
>JAOEHT020313565.1:0-13195 GCA_025448195.2 Parazoanthus atlanticus | reverse complement strand
AAAAACTGATCGGAAACAAAACCTTTAACAGACGTATAGACTTGAGACCGGATATTGTACAGTTGAGAAATTGTGAAGTTCGAGGCAACTAATTGAATTGAACATCAGTTACAGTCGTATTGGTCTTGCTATTGCTGTTCTCCCTTCTGAGAAGTTTTGCTGGTGCCTGAGAATTTTCCCTACTAGCAATTTGTTACTTGTGGCTTAAAATCTAAATTTCTAGGCCTGATTCGCAATCATCTTTTGCCCTACGAAATATCCAACCCACTTTGCTTGACCTCACTCAAATACACGTCAAGGCCCGTCCATATTACCCGGGCTACTAGCCTGCGCCTCACTTGTTGTCAGTTTCTCATATGAAGATAATGTGAGCTTAAGCTCGCTTACCGCGAGGTAAAAACTGTGTCCTTTTCTAGGGAAGGCGGGTCAATTTTTCCCATATGAACACACCACGAAAAATTTCATCTCGCCAATGGGATCATCCCGCCTCTGATATGAACTAAGTAAGCTATAAAATGTAAATTTCCTTGGACACACAAATGTATATTTTATTCAGGTTTTTTTTTGCCCTTTTAACATGAAGAAAAAACTTAAAATATTGAGAAGTAGCAGTAAAGCTTTAGTAAATGCCCAGGTTTCCTTTTTATCTATTTCAACCACGGTAGTCCCTCGTTACCTCAAACCCTCGTAGGGAAACACAGAAATGTTCAACTTAGCGGGAGATCGAGATAACCCACAGTACCTTCAGTATTGATAAACAGCGGAAAGAAAACGGTGTTCGGCTCGAAATAGTGAGAGATTCGAGATAATGGGAGACTACTGTACTGCCGAGCGACAATAAATATCTTGCTTTATCAGCCACCTCGAGTCCTCGAAGTAGTGAATATAAGGTTTGTGGGAGGCCTTAAAAGCCATGAAAGTTTTATACTTTCGTTTCAAATATTAAGGTCTCGAAAATCCTCAAAGTTTACTAAATTGTAAAAAATCTGCTTAAGTCCATGAAAAGTCCTTGATCTTTCCCACTGTCTTTCCGTGAAGTTCACGTTTTTTTTTTGTTTCCAGGAATTGGATGCGACACACCCTGGTCCTTAAGAATCGCTTTAAATATACCACGAAAAGTCTTTAAAAATTGTAGTGAGGTCGGGGGAAGAACCCTGTGAGTAATCATTCTAGTTTCGACTCGCAAAAGTACAAAAAATATATGAATCAAAGGAGTTTTCATTGGTTGTAGAATAACTGAAGAAACGTTTAGTTTCCTTGTTCGTAAACCTGCAGCAAAATTGATACTTTCGAATTCGTAAAACTTTAATTTGTTACACTATCTTTTTACCTGCATATTATTGATTTAAAGAAGTTTCTTTGAACAATTTGTGCAAACAAAAGCAATACCCCGTTGCGTTTATAAATCAGAAATTCAAAAACAAGTGTACTAATAAGATATCTTTTGCAACAGCTCCTCGCTGAAAGACATGCTCCTCGGTATTTCAGTTATGCCCTGAACACATTGGCGACAAGGTCGTCGGTTATGTGCTTTTATGCGCGTCTTGTATATCGGATAAACCTTCCTTCCTTTTCTGAGTAAAGCGCTGCACTCGTTGTTGATATGATACAAAACGCCACCTGAAGCTATCCAAACCCTATCCTCTTCCTGTTCGGGGCTGGCGTACTGAAGCCAGCCTTTGGGAATATCATTTGGTTCCTCCACACCAAATGGCTTTAGAGCTCCGTAGAACTTTCCATAGAATAGTGGTCTTTGCGAGTGTGGCACTAAATACCAGCCGTTCCCTCTCGCAGATAACTGCCATTCCTTTAGGTACCATTTCAACCGCCGTTCTACTTCTTCATCGCTAGACACAACTTCACACCGTTTGAGGTTCAGATTCCTGGGGTTTCCTGTCTGGAAAGTTGCAACTATTTTGCCAGGGTTCTGAGCCGTGACGCCAAGTTTGTAGTGACTTGCCTGTTCGTTGTCTCGGCTAGGTTGTACGTGGACTTCCTCAAGAATATAGGCAAAGCATTTCCCCTTAGCTGCTGATGGGAAACTAAGCTCGAGGGACGGCGGTGAGGCGAATTCCAGTCGCAACAAGTTTTGCATTAGCTGTTCGGCCTCTGTCCGCAGTTTCCTGTTTTCATTCCTCAAACTTTCTTGTTCAAGATATGTTGTAATGGACAGTTCCATTTCAAACTTTACCTCTTTAACAATATCGCTACAGACTGAAAACATTGACAAACGGAATTTACTCCGGTGTAAGTCAGTACTACAGGTGCTGAACTACAGATTTTCTCCTTATTATTGTGTTGATTACTCGCAGCGTAATCCGCAATATCAACACCGTCAAAACCGCAAAGGTCGGGACAAAATTCCTTCTAACTTGTGATATTTGCTCGCGAATAAAACGGAGTTAGAAGTTTTGGGAAGTGATAAAGTTTCGTAAGATTGCATTTAAGGTGCTTTGTTTTCAAGGCTTGATATAATAAATCTCTTATTTAATTGCCGTAACAACCTGCACCAAAGGCGTGAGCATTATCGGTTGGGTCAGCGGTCTACAATTAAAAAAAACTAAATATATTTTAATTGATATATTTGCCTGCGAGATAGTTATGGTAATAGATATGCAGATTTTAACGGGTTTTTGAACAATTTGCTGATGGGATATATATGCCCACTTTCAATTTAATTTTTCTTTTGTCGAATACTAGGCGATCTCTGTAGGTAAAAAGCTGAAACATTCGCATGCAAATCTGTTTTGCCTTACGAACACCAAATCTTGCGGTTTGCGGTGAAAATTTTAGTCACAAGTTAAAGATTGCAAAGCAGCTTGACTAAATCGACGCATTAAATCGTTAAGATTGCGCCTTAGTTTTGCACGATTACTTAAACTCGTTTGGAAGACAATACAAAATGGTTTAGGGCTTATTTTGATACTTTACGCTATGGAATCTTATAACTGACGTTCGTAGCTTACAATTTCATGGCTTATTTTTGATACTTTATGCTGTGGAATCTTAAAACGTTCGCCACTTACACTTCCCAAACAATTGTTAAGGATGATTTTAAGGTTTTAATTATTGACCAGATTAACTTCTTTTCAATCTTATAATGAACGATTGACCAAGGTTGAAATATAGACCCATTGAAGATGTAGAGACAATACCTTAAGAATATGCCGACGGGTTTATATCTGTCCAAAAGGCTGTTTTGTGCGAATTTATTGGGAAAAGACTTGTAATTGGGGAGATGGCTTCTACCGAGAAGGGTTTGGGGTTTAAAACAGATTTGGTTAATCGGTAAAGTGTTGCTCAAATGTTTTGTGTGCTCCTTAGAATTAATGTACATTAATGAAGTTCTGTTGGTTGGCTGCCCAAAAAATATCAAGTTTTTATTGCTGGCTAGACTAAGATCTTAGTTTTAGTTTGTTTATATCCGTTCAAAACGTTTTTCAAGCACCTCGGCCAAATTCATTTGGTTCTTATTTTTTTAAAAAACCGAACAGGTGGTTTGGGTTATAGTGTAAAGCTCGTGGTTGCGAAGCTACGTCGATAAAGTGTTGGAACTGATTTGTGCGGTTAACTCGCAACGTCCAGAACCTCGGACTGTTGTTTTCAAGCAACAGGTTTAGTTTACGATATATTTCTGGCATAGCAATTTCGTGGTTTTCTCCTCGCGATTTTTGATTTGATGTCTAGCAACTGCCACATAAACAACTTCATAAATAACTAAATGATTTGGATCAAGTAAGTATGTTATCCAATTTGAATACGTATTAACAATTCTGTCTGTTCGATGACTTTCGTGGAATTGGCGTGGATTAAGAGCGCTGCATACAAAAATAACCGTTTAAGCCGCAATAGCTTGAGAAATGGAAAATTCCATCAAGTTTAAAAGAGAGCAAGAAAGGCTGCGGATTGAGAATGAAAAGCTGAAGGACGAGATTGAACACCTAAGCAAACTTCTGTTACGACTAGACTTCGCATCACCGCCATCAATTCAGGCTAAGTTACCAGCGACTGTCAAGGGGAAGGGTTATATCTATCTTCTACAAGAAGAACATGTGCAGTACAGCCGAGACAACCAACCGGGATTCCACTACAAGTTGGGCATCACTACGCAAGACCCAGACAACCTCATTGAAACTTTTCAGTTAGGAAACCCAAGGAAGCTCGTTCTGAAGCGCTGTGAAGAGCTTTCCAGCTTTGAGGAAGCCGAGAAGAAGCTGAAAGTGGAGTTGAAAGAATGGCAGATTACCACGAGAAGCGACAACTGGTACTTAGTGCCCAACAACCAGCGACCTCACTTTTATGGCAAGTTTTACGAAGCTCTGCTCTCGTTTGGTGTCGATGAGCCAAACGATATTCCAAAAGGCTGGCTTCTCTACAGCTCCAACCCAGCTCCTGCACATGAAGACAAAGTTTGGATAGCAACCGGGGGAATTCTGTACCACGGCAGCAAAGATTGCCCCGTCTTAGTGCGAAAGGCAAAAAACGTTTACCCCATATACAAGTCGAAGATTGTCGTCCACAACCGAAAACCGTGTCGCGATTGTGCTTTCCGAGCTGTAAGATCCAATTCTCGACTTTCCAGAAGTTGCTCGTTCAATGATTACTTCTTGAGAAAATGACGCAGTTTGTGATTCTTGTTTATTCTGGAGAAGTTTTGTTTATGAACGAAGCAAGCCGTAGAGTTTGCTTATTCGGGTTTTAATATGCAATTGGAGGTTCGACAACCAGTTGCAAATAAATAACTAACGTTATTTTGAGAAATTGTGCACATGAACATGAAACTAAGGTAAAACAGTTGCATTTTAAGACAGTTGAAAAATGAACTTTTTTGGTACTCTTTATATATATTCAGAAATTAATTATACCGAGAACTCAAGGCATAGAAGTGTAAAAGCACTATGGGAAACTTTACACAACGACTGCTCGAAAATTTTTATCTGTTGTTTTCGACTTTTCGTTTTTCTTTTTTATAAGAACCAGATATTTTGGCTGATGCTCGTTCTTAATACTTTGGGCCATTTCAACCTTCTTAAAATGTTAATAACATTGCTGTAATTTTAAAAAACCCAGAAATAATCAGAATCTCGCTCCTAGGTTTTAAGCCCTAGCAACGAGATTCATAAAGGCTCGGATTAAGTAACACATTTCAATATTCTCCAAACATTATTACTGATGACTCCGAGTCTTGTTATGGCTCTCAGTCTTCCCAGCCTCAGATTGTTGTTAAATTGTTCTTAAACTTTGGACGATCTGAGCCTCGTTCTTATAAAGTTGTTCTTATAAAAGAAATGCATGTTCTCAACTTAGAATGATTTAAGCCTTATTAAAGATGTAAATTCCGTCCCCGCCACGAAACGTCGGCGGACTTTTTTTTTTATCAGTTTCACAATATCTTAGGTTTTTATATTACTTGTTTTGGATTTCGAGGTGGGCATCTCGCATAGGACAACCATAGTCTGTGCATGCCTTTCCCCATATATTGGGCCTCTTACTTTCTTTTTGGGTGTTAGTATACAATAAAATAGTTTTATTAATGCCAATAGTTAACAAAATAAAGGAGGAAAATATAGCATAACCTATGGCACAAACTAACTGTGGCGGTAGGCAGAGGCCAGAGAGCTATGTTTGTTGTTAGAAAGAAAGAAAAAAAGAAAAAGTCAAGAGAGTATTGTATTTTGTTTTTGTGTATTTGAATTCCTCTAAGTTGTTCCATTAAAGAATTGAAACTGAAAACGTGTGTCGATATATCATACCAACTGAATTATTCACAACTTAGAGTTTAGCTGCTATATTATTAAGATTTTAGATTGCTCTACAGATCATTGTTATTCATAGTTTAGAATTTTAGAACTTAGATATTTCAACACATTCTATATATGTATTAGTGGTGGTGCCCCAATTAGTTATTATAGCTTAGATTTCAGTTCGATTTTGGACTGTCTTAAGGATGTACTTCATAATTTTGATTTCGGATTTCAAAGTTACATGTTTAAATACATTCTATGTAATCAGTCTTAGTGTAGTGAGTCCAATTTGGAAGGTCATTGGTGGACATTGAGCTAGAAGAATCGACACATTAATAATGTTATGATGATTGTGATGCCATCTTAATTTTTCCAACAAAGAAGAACTGAAAAATATATATAGATATGGAGAGAAAACTGTGCGAATCAACCAACTAACAAACAAACTGATAGTTGCTAGAAGTTTATATCAAAGACAACGAAGAATTTACAGAGCTTCATTAAATAACTTTGCGATTTAAATAAAAACACCAGTTTACAATGCGGCGACGAAAACAGGTGTAGCTAATAAGCACATTTTCATTGACCAATTTTGGCCATTTTCACAAAGGACTGAAGCTTTTCACTTCCCCTCTAATTGAGTCAAGTGTAAAATCGACTGCTAACCTCTGCACAGAACACTTCTCACAGAACAAGTAGTCTGAAACAGTAATAAGTGAGAAAGTCATAATATGAATCTTATAATGGAATACTCATTGTATTACTGTGATGCTTTCGTGTTTTTCCAGTAGCCATGAAAACAACAGATAACACTCGTTCTATTAGGAATATGAATCTTTCGCACTGCATCTTTTGGAAATTATTTCATAATTTATCTCTTCTGGAAACTTTGTTGATTTTCTTCCCAAGTAAAACAGTCTTGCAAGAAAGCGGTTGCTGAAAGCAATGGTGCTCTTGATTTCAGTTCTTGTTACATGTATTTTAAGAACCAGATCATTTTGGCCGACAAACAATCTTAATTAAGTCTATTTTATGGAAAATTCGGCTTCAAATTAGCGTTAAATTATTCTTACTTTCTTCATTAAAAATAACTGTTCTAGTTAAAAAGTTTGTTTGTTGATTCGAGCCACAACATTAGCCTAATTGGTCTTAACTTGTTCTTAAAATCTGAGTAAATCTGAGTATAATTGTTCTTATACAGTTGTTGGTCAGACTGGCTGGTTCCAAGTTTTCATTTAGTAATTATTGTCATTTCCATGTATGCTGTTACGATCGGATAAAAGCTGCCTTGCAAACTCTCCCAATTCAAATTTAGTCTTTCTATGAAGACGCCGAGAACAAGAACAGCTCCTGAGGTTCCAGAACAAAGTTTTAACCGGTGAGAAAACGTTAACATAGTTATATATCTAAAAACAAATTTGTTCACTTGCTTGAACTCAGCCTGTATAAGAAGAGTCCAAAACGTCAACTTCTTTTGTCCTTGACTAATGAATCATAACCGTTCTTTTTTTCCTGGTGGAGCATTGCTCCTCGCTTCCAACCTATCCTGTTTTCAGCGGCTACTGCTGCTTGATGAATAGAACTAGATAAATTTTAGTGCATGAGCATAACTAGTTGTCGATTCAGATGATTTTTAGGTATGGTATAGTTCTCGAAAACAGAACTTGCGTTCATTGAAATGTGTTCAAAAAGTGTTAATTTTATATTAAAAGAACACTGCATGAAAAAGAACTTTTTTCTTAAAAAGGTAGAAATTCAAAGGTACGTGCAGAAAAACCAAATTGCCTTTACCGAGTTCTTCTAGATTCTACAGGTGTCTGTTTGTCTTATTATTATTCACAGGAAAACCAACGACCAGCTTGAGTGTTCTTAAGAGAAGATCTCAAACGGTGATGAACAACAACACTGTAATGAATCAGACACCGTTCACTAGATGCAACATCAACTGGGAAACTGTTTATGCAACGTGGCTCAATACAGAGTTGGTGAGCAGCATCGCGGCCTTTGTTGGAAACGTTTTGCTCATTGCGGTTATATACCGAACCACAACACTTAGAACAACTACTAACCTTTTTGTAGTTAACATGGCAGTGTCGGATGTTTTCCTACCGGCAGTGAATGGTTTAAATAACATTTTGCTAAATCGCAAAGATGTAGGTGATGTATCGCAGACAACTGGCGTGGTATTTTGCAAGATTTTTGGTTTCTTTATCAACGTTTCTTACGGAGTGTCAGTATTAAGTCTTGTAATTATTACAGTCTACAGATTTTACGCAGTAACATTCCCCATGAGAGCCAGAGTGCAGAACAGAAGATCATGTATCATACTTATATTCCTTAGTTGGGCCTTACCAAGTGCTATTTGCAGCCCATACCTTTTCTTTTACAACTATACTCATTACTGCTATATGGAACTGAGCACACACCATTTGCGTATATGGAACACAATTCGTATATCATTCTTCTTCTTCCTTCCCCTACTCATCATGTTGGTTCTGTACACCGTGATTATTGTCAAGTTAAGGCGACAGAAGATTCCAGGGAACGCGAACGGTTCTCAAGCCGTCATAAGGAGAAGGAAACAGAACTTCCGTTTAACAACAATGTTCATTGCTATAACGGTTTCATTCGCAGTAACGTGGGGAACGTACCAAATTATGTTTTTTATTAGTTTGTTCTCACTCGTGAGAGACTGGTGTATTTTCATCAAAGTATCGTCTATAGTTGCAGTTTTTCCACTCGTGTTTCATGCCATTAACCCCTTGATATATTTCATCTTCTGTTGGTCCTATCGCCAAGGAATCAAACAACTATTATTTTGCTGCTGTCGCCATACACACGAACGCCACGCACCTGGCGGTGAACGAATAGAACTCGGTAATATTCGGCAAGCCTGGCCACCTCGTTAACCTCGCAGAAACACTTTGTTCTTATCCCTTGTTTAGTTAAATGTTCTGGCGATATCTTGCAGACACAAACTCTGTTTTCGTTTTATTGTAAAATGAACACTGCATCCATAGCGATTTTAGTGTTGTAGTTCCTCTATACGAAACATGCATTTATTATTGGGATATTTCAATTGTGTAATAAATTAAGGGGGGTTTAACAGAGCCGAAGCCCTTACTCGGCGAAAAGAGTAGGGTAATGCTGATGTTGTGGTCTGTCACCTCCATACAGTTTATTCCAACTGGCTGTAGGCTTTGCTCACTCGGAGGTCAGACCTGGACCTATAGCGGCTGCGGAAGGTGTCCATATGTGCTTTCTGTAGTTTTCTTCCTCCAATACCTGCTACATTAAAGATTCCCGTATAGAAATACATAAAACTTCCTTCTCGAGAACCGGAGCGAGAATTTGGAATAAAATACCAAACAATTTGCGAAAACTAAGGGAAAAGGCTTTCGAAACAGAATTACATAAATTACTTATTAAGATTCTTCAATATGAAGATACATATATTGGTACACCCACAATATTAGACAGACTTAAACACGCCCACATCAACTTCTCCACCTTTAGTTGATACATAAACACATAAGAAATATTCAAATTACCTTTCAGCTTCTACCGTTCTATCAATAGCATATATCATTTATTTGCGCCTCTCTTCTTTATCGAACTTTTCTTATTCTCAGTTTCCTTCTATTAATCACCAATCCAGCCTCGGAGACCCAGGAGCAGTCAGACTCGGACACCGAGCGAAGCAAGGCCAAGAGCGGGGAGGCCGAAGGCTGATCCGCGAAGTGAAAATGAAGAGATCCTCCAACTCCCTTTACTTTTCTTTCGCCACAGGGTTTTCGCTCGCCCTGAAGGACCGCGCGCCCCTGGGTCTCCGAGGATGTCACCAAACCGGCTCGATTAGCTTTGCTACCACCGGTGTGGTGGAACTTGATGTAAGAGAATCAACTGAATAAAACGTGTTATTGTTGTTGTTGCTATTGTTGTTGTTGTTGTTGTTGTTGTTGTTGTTGTTGTTGTTCGACCTCGTGAGCTGCGTCTTCGTAACTCAGCTCCAGCAAGCTGCAAGATTGAAAACTAGCCACACCACTAGTTTATTGCTATTATTATTATTATTATTATTATTATTATTATTATCATTATTACAAAATGTAACCCATAGGGACAGAATAATGTCGAATTAAAAGTCGATGTATTAAATTCTTTTAAACTACTTTTGTATGATATACCGGAAGCAGATGTTTGGGAATAATATTAGAGCAATAGGTAACAGAGTTAAAATGCTGTCTGCGTACAAACCAAACACTTATTCCTTAGATCTCCTTCAAAATTATTTTATAAAACAAGGTTTCTATACAATAAAAGAAAACGTATTGCTTTCGATCGCTGTTCCCCAACAAATTTGCGATTTTCGATGATTTTGTGCGGCAGTCTAGATATCGTTCCGAAAAACTATTTGAAACGACCAGGCGATTGATTACATGGAAACCAGGCTACTGACCAAGTGCTGTGGTCGAAATACTAATTATATTTTATAAGTAGTACCCGGTTTAAACGTCGATCTTAGCATGCGTCGAACTAAATCCAACATTTAATTAAGCGCATAATTAGTTCGACGTTTATCCCAATTAAGATCGACTGATTGAGTTTGGCTCGACGTAGACGTTCTAATCGACTTGAAGTGTCGATTAGAACGGCATATTATCGACTGAATTTCGGTTGACTGAATTCAGTTCCAGTAAACAAAATGTAAAAAGAAATTTGCAAGGTGAACGATAATTTAATGTGACAAAGTATTCTAAACGTTTTGGAGGGAACAGACTAAAAATGTAGTAGTTGTAATGAGCATGCAATATGGACAATACTGTAAATATTTTATTCTAAATATTTTTTTATATCATTAGAATATAGCTAACTTTGTCTATTTCTAACAAGCGCGCGCACGCGCAAGCCGACACTGGCTTCTGATTGGTCAATTGAACGTCATTGAACCATTGTCATCACACATTCATTCCAAAAACTCAGTTACTTCGACATGAAAGGATTTTCAAAAATGGCTTCTTTCATTTTGGTGTTGGTTTTTGCTGTACATTATATAACAATTGTGGGGAGTGGCATGATAGATGAAGAAAGCACTTTCATTCCCGAAGGTAAGTTTCTTTTTAACCCAGGAAGTGGTAATTTTGGATCGTTTCTAAACAATTACTATAAGTTTATAAATTTGGTTTCATTATTGCCATTTCAAGCCAAACCTGTCGTAGATTAATTGTGTTGACGAGATAGCAAGGACTAATGCTGGGCGGGTTCTTTGTTTTACTGCAAGTTTTATAATTAATATCGTTGTTGTATTACTACCAGCTACGTGCATCAGCCAAGTTGTAATTTCAGTTTTGTCTTGTTTATATAACTGTAATATTATTATTATTGTTTTTCTATGAGTAAATAATAATATCTTACTACTTCTAGATTGCTGTTTTTATTATATAGACACAAGTGTTTTACTGGAAAATACTCCACTATATCCGGACTATTAGTGAAGATTACCGAAGATGAATATTTTCCAAAAAAATTGAAACTTTTCTGTCAATTTCGAAGGGTTTCCGAAGATTTACCGGAGATTTCCGAAGGTTTTCAAAAATCGTCAATTCCGACGATTTCCGTTTCCGAAAAACTCCCGAAGATTTCCCGAAGAATTTCGAAAGGTTGTATTTTATATTCATATAACAAGCACAAATTTACTCGGTGGCTTAAATATTTGCGTGTTCCTCTACAAACAACAAAGCATTTAATTTTAGATCGAGTAAAAACATGCACCAAAACGCGAGCAAATATATGAGACCGTACTACATTCTTCACGAACCGGATTGAGTGGTTTCAAAAGAAATGTAGATCAACGAATATGTTCACATTATTGTGTAAGCACGCAACCCTCCAAAAGGTTCTGAGAATAAATATTCTAGATCGTTAAAAGCTTTCTGAAATATATTTCGAACATAATTCCAAAACAAATCTGAAGATTTCTAAACTGATTTTCCGAAAGTTTTCAAAAATGTTCGAAAGTTTTCTGAAACATTTTCAAGGTTTCTAAAGGGTTCCGAATACTTCGAACTCTTCCGAAGGTTTCCGAAATTGTTGTCAAACAGACATTTTTTTCAGCAGGAAAATGAATAATACAGCTGGTTACTTTTAGACTCAATATTTAAGCCAAAAATTGCTTTAGTAACAACTGGGCTTTATCTGCAGTGTATGTGCCACCACCGGTTGAGCGATCAACCGAAAATTTTACTGCTATTTTGGCTGCTTGGGAGCGCATCCAGGAGTTTATAAGTAATGGCATGGAACTGGGAGTAACGGGACTGAGTCAGGTGAGGGTGATGAAGATATTATTTTCTATCACTTGTTTACGGCACCGTGGTCAAACACAGGCAGCCCAAGCCCTGAGTGTCCTGAGTTTGTCATTGAGAACTGATTTATAAGACTCTTGTATTAGGGCCATTGGGAGATATTTGGGGAAGTTGTGGGTTTACGAGTTTCAATCCACAATTTCCCCATATTGCCCCAAATGGTACCCAAACTACGTTCAAACACACCGAAGTTGCAACTGCGGTAAGTGATCTTTATTTGTGTAATTTCAACCAATTTACTTTTTTGTTACACGACCGTCGATATTCTCCAATACTAATTATGTACCTCCCATACATAATCTCATAAATCAGTTCTTAACGAACTTAAAACTTGGGGTGCCTGTGGTTAAAGGTTGTGATTTCGAACCCCGGCCGGACCACTGTGTTGTGTCCTTGACCAAGACACTTTATTCGACTTGTTCCAGTTGGCTCATATGTATGAATGAGTACCAGCTTCTTGCTGGGGGTTAACCCAGAGAGTGTCCTATCCAGGGGGGGAGGGGGGTCACAGACTCTCATCCGCTTTAATAATACAATAAACCGGAGACAAGTGCAGGCCTTATGAGCCGCTTGGTCATGGAAAGTTTCTTTTTCGATTTTCGTGTTTACTGTCTAATATAAATTGTTCTCTTGTGTCTGTAAGAAACAATACAGTCTCACAAATGTTTTTCCAATCTGTTAATTCGTTATTCACCTTTCAACTGAATTTTTTGCAGATTTTCTTCCGATTACTAGAAATTTCTGGAAACCATCTTGTACTGATTCATACTATGAAATGTTAAAAAAAACAAAGTTTGAGACCATTCTTTCCGAGAACGTTGGCTATTGAAGCAAAATCAATATAATGTACTGTTTACCGATTAAACTGTTAGTGATTATAATTTAATATATAAATATTATCAAACTATATGTAAGCGATGGCTTAGAAATATTCGATCGTGTGATCTTATTCGAAAGGCATAATATCAGCTAAAAGTATATAATGGTCGTGTTGGTAATACTCTTTGCAATAAATTCATTATTATTATTATTATTACTATTGTTATTATTATTATTGTAATAATCTTGTTATTATTATTATTAACATAATTT
>JAOEHT020313487.1:0-10132 GCA_025448195.2 Parazoanthus atlanticus | reverse complement strand
AAGAGAGGAGGGAAGGGATGGGGGGTAGGGGGAAGGAAACTGGTTATTAAGAGGTAGGGGTGTCCCCTTCCTTTTCCCGTCCCCTCCCCCTCCTCTGTTTTTCTCTCCCTCTCTTTTCCCTCTCTTCCCCCTCCCTAAATTACTTTATGCGCACATTTTCCCCACACACCTACAGTTTTCAAACATCAAGCACTGTAAGCCAGACTCCATTCTAGAACCTCCAGTCTGGCCTGGTGGATCCAGTGGCACGTACCCCTTAACCCCAGGGAGTACTCCCTAAATAACAGGGTGGGGCTTATAATTGTGGAGTAATATTTTGTTAGCAGGTAAATGGGCTTTTTATGGGGGGCTTATAATCAGGGGGTTTTAACCTGGAATTTTACACTTACTTACAACATAAAACTTACTTTTCATTTGTCCAAGCTCTCTGAGGTGTAGAAGGCTATAGAAAGGCAAATCAAAGAAATTGATGTTGAGTTGTCTGATCAACAGAACTCATTCACAAGCTCTAAAAACACATACAGCTCAGAACAGATACTAGTGGTGAAAAGCAAAATACTCTAGATCTATGCTAACTTTAATTGACAGCCTGTTATAATAAAATAGGTTCTAAATACAACTAAAGACTGACTGATAATTTAATAAATTATGTAATAAATTATGACATATAAGCTCCTCGCTTTGTTGACCAGTGCTTGCTTCTAATGAGTCAGAGAAACAAATAGAATGCCTCTCACTGTGAGGACAGCACACTAATCAACTGAGCTACACCTCCTCCTGCTTGAAACTTGTCCTGTCTCATTGTGTTGAGAACACTTTCCAGTCAGAACATTTCATTATTAACTATTTTAGACACCTTTTGGTGAGCCACTGTAACAGGGACGGATCTTGTGGTGCCAGTCGGTGATGGGGAGTACATCCTGGACAAAGGCATGGCTGGCAACGTTGTTGTCCTGAATGTTGTAGTAGGTCTGTTGAGGGGGTTAAAGCAGGATCAGATATCTACATGTATACTAGTTAGTACTGTCAGTACTATTCATTACTGGGAATATTAAACATATTAAGTTATGTTACTGATATCTGGTAAGAGAGTACTGTAAATAGTCTATTAAGAGCCTTAGTATATAATTCTGGGAGAGGGGGAATTTATTAGAGAGGGGGGCTTAAAGTGTATTCCACCTTTTCAGAGTTTTTTTTAGATTCTGTATATTTTGGACCTCAAGAATCGATTGGCAAAAAGAATGTTTAAATTTGAACAATTGTTCGTACTGCAATTGAGCTTGAAAGTTCTCACATTGGTCACGCCCTTTCAGAACAACCGAGCACCTGAGATCTGTGATGTAAAACAAGGAAAGGTTCCCTAAATAAGGAATTATGTGTAGATTGGCTCCTTTCTTTTTGTCTGCAATGTTTCTACAGCCAAATACAATGCGCACACCTGGTCAGCATATATATGCCCTATACACCAGCCTGCTTTCCTTCTCTAATCTACAGTACATCACAATGGGCTAGTCACCATTCCTACAATGCTCTCAGGTGCTCAGTCATTCTGAAAAAGCATGGCCATTATGTGAACTTTCAAGCTTAATTGTGGTACAGAGAATTGTTCAAATTCAAAAATCGTTTTGCCAATTGATTCTGGAGGTCCTTGGAAAACATACAAAATCTAACAAAACTCTGAAAAGGTCGTGTACACTTTAATAGAGAGTGGAAAGGGCTCATTCAGAAGTTGGATCCTGAACAGGTCCAACTATTAACCCAGTATGTTAATGAAAATGCTTATAAATGCTTGAAAACTGAACTTTTAGTGTCAAAATTAATGCACATCACACTGTATAACAATGACACAAGTTCATGACTGAGTCTAATTTTAATTTGTAAATCAGTGAATTCAGTTTAAAAATAATGCTATTAATACTTACTGAAAGCTATAGCTGCCATCATTAATTGGGCTTGATCCCCGGCTTGTGACGTCACCACTAACAAGCTGATGGAGTAAACAAGATATTTATAAATAGTTACATAGATCTAAATTACAATACTTCTAGCTGGCACACATTTCCAGTACTTGGAGGTAGCTTTTATTTATAGTTATTAAGTAAAATAATTATTAAGTATGGCTGCTCATTTGATTCATTTAGGCCACACCAATTTTATTTCTTGTTTTACGGATTTTTTTAGGCCAATATCAAGGACCAGAGGTGATAAAAAAAAGAAAAAAGGTGTCACAAGATTTTCATTAACATAGAAGACAAAGTGCTACTTTTATTTTAAAAAACTTCGGGCATGATCTGCATGAGTACAGCAATGCAGTATATAAAAAAGTTTTATTCACATAATTTAAAACATTTTCATTAATCAAACTAGAAAGTTCATGTCTTTGAACAGAAAATACAGGATTGCTTCAATTTTGCTGTTGTTGTGGATTTCTTTTTTTTTGCATTTCTGTTACATATAGATCATTGTATAGTCACTATTTTTAATTTGTAATTATTTTGTTATCTTAGTTGCTTAGAATTGAAGAGCTACCATGTGTAATGCCAATAAACCATCATTATAATTTATTTTTATTATTATTATTATTATTATATTATTTTTATTATTATTATTAAAATCAGGCTGCCGGGTTTGTAAAACAAGAAATACAATTGGTGTGGCAGTTAGCAAATGCAGCACTTGGTTAACCTCCGAGCAAGGTACATGGACAATCTGTTGTTCCAAATGAGCTCGTGGAGTTGCTCCTCTTTTGCCATCTGGACTTGTTGCCTTTATCCTGTTCTTGACTGGATAGGTAGGAGTGAGGTTGGAATGTCGATAATGATGCCACCCATTTGGCTCACAATTGTTATTTTTCAGGGAAGGAGAGATGATTCGCCGGTACAGATGAGTAACACTGTGATCTATGAAAAAGTGATCAGCTTTAGTTAAGGTACTATAGGTAATCACTTCAACATTATTTTAAAACACTTACAAGTTTTGCCACAGGCAGCCCAAGCTGAGAGTTAGTAGTTATAATTATATCTAGTAGAGCAATACAGGTCATTGGGTTAACTGATTTTATAGGACAGTCTTCCTAAGGGAATACAGTATAAACTTGTAACATTTTTAATTACTGAAATTATTAATATTTAGTGCAAATGGCTTAACTAAAGCTTCTTTACCTCAGTCGTTACTTCCTTGTGTCTTCTGTGCACATCATGGGGCCATTATTTAAAGGTCATTTGGAGATGATTTTCACTTTGGAATTTTCCTAGTAAAATGAAAATCACCTCTAAACTGCCTCTAAAGGATTCCGAATGTACATGAAAGACACAAGGAAGTAATGACTGAGGTAAGGAAGCTCTATTTGTATCATTTGCACCCAGATATTAATAATTTCCAGGATATGATAACTATTGCCATACAAAGTCTCATGAAATCAGTCAACTTAATCAACCATAACATCACTCTATTATACAGTAAATACATGTGGTAACAGCTCTTAGCATGGGCTGCCATGGTTTCATTACATGTTTGTCTTGGCAATGTCACACAATTTATCAAATTTTTCAAATTCCTCTCTGTTATATTTCCACTCAAAAATTTCCAGTACTTAATCAACCCTCTCCCCCAAAAAGTTCTCCCACCCTCTGAAGGTTGCACCTGCCTTGCTCTTTTTAAAGTAAGATGTGCAATATTTTGCAGGTGGCATTTCTCGTAATTTGCATTTGTTCAGATAAAGACATGGTACAGTGGAACCCTGCCTAGCCTTAAAGCCACCTTGTTAAAATGGCCACCTTCATAATATGGCCACCAACAGCCACATTCTGAAGTGCCAGTGTGCATATTTCTTTAAATTTTATTCCATTAATTAATATGGCCACTCAAACCAAAATAATATTTGATATGAGAAAAATACATCTTGAGAAACAACAGCGACATTATTTTTTCAACAGATACATAATCTTATACAAAAGTTCTTCAAAACTCATTGTATCCCTCAGATAAAACGCAAGGTTATAAGACTAATAAGTTCTTGGAAGCGGCTTTTGTACAATACAACTGAAATTATTGTATTAGAAACAATCAGGGCTGAAATATTAATATACATTTGCTATAGATCATATTAAAGAAAGATCAACGCATTTCAGTCTTCACAGCAACTGTGCAGAACATGCAACTGAACAGTGAACACGTCGCGCGCGCGCGCAGCTATGCAAGATATATTGTTATATAAAAGATAATTCATCACGCTAACAGATATGGCGAAACTACCTCATATATATTTCCCTTACCCATAGTTTCCTGACAAAAATCAGCGGGATTGAACCAACTCTAACCAAATTAACTCAACAAGTGGTTTCTCGGGCGTTGAAGGAATGTCTTGCCCTTGGTATGCATTCCACCACACTGAGCACTTCTTTTTGTTCGATTCGCGTGCATCTTCTTTTCCTAGTTCATTGTGTTGACAGAAGTAAATAAAACTGCAGTAATCGCGATTTCCTAATTGTATAATCCTCACAAATATATTATTTTATATCTCCTGTTGTCACAAAAATCGTCGTTCTGGCAACATTATTGTGCATTTCAATTATTTGAGCCCCAAGTACAAAGCCGCTGACTTGGGCGGCTACTAAGCAGTAGACTGTCAAGATGGCGGCTGGAACCAAGGTTGCGAAGGGTGTAAGAAAAAATGAATTTTTACTCAATTTAAACCATTTATACTTGCTTTAGTATGTTCTGTAGACTGTTAAGCTTCACTATAAATCTTCCTAAAATCGTTTTGCGATGTAATTTGCCTTCAAATTGTGATGCAGATTGGAAGCGAAGACATGAATATCACTTTTGAGGATCAACAGATGATCAACACTTTCGCCCGTAAAAACGCAAAGCTATCAGAGATAAAAGACGAAATTGAAGAAAAGAAGGTAGATATAATATTGGTAGACTGCAGAAGTCGAGATTATGCAGCAGTTGCGACTGTGTTAACACTCTACTTAAAGAGATCTTAGACTGAAAACACTTTGTTCTCAAATAAAACTTTGGTATTGCCTTAACTTAAATTCAAGTTAGGTTCAGCGCTACTTCCCTAGGGGGATCAATGCGCAGTTCTGGCGATCAGAAGTTAGTCGTAGTAGTGGCTGGTGGTGTGAGTTCAACCAAGTTAAGTTTTGGAATTTGGACTGAAAGGATTTGATTATTTTGAGAGAGGGCACATTGCAATAAGGGAAATGTGTTCCATTCAGGGACTGTTCGTGGAAAGAAGGAGGATTGATAACAGTTCTTGTTAAGCCTGGTTTACATATGATCTGAAGTGGTCAGGAAAAGTTGCCAACAGTCTGCAACAAGCAGTCTCAGACTGTTGTTGATTGATACAGATCATATGGAAACAACAGCCAGAAGCATTTGCAGTGGTGTGCAACCATCTTGGATGAGTGGTCTGCTTGGTTGGAAGAGTTGAACCCAGTTCAGCTTTCCCAACCATAAAGACTTGTTTGACTATGAAACTTTTAATGGTGTCCGAAACTGTCGCTGACAGACAGTTGCTGACCATTCCTGACTGCTTCAGATGATATAGAAACCAGGCTTTACTTAAACTGGCTTCTAGAGAGCGAATGTCTCCTAAACTAAATCTGACTTGACCCAAGTTCATTTTGACTCTTGAAGATGCAGTCTATTTAGTGGTGTTTAGTATAAATCGAATGCATTTTGACCATGGGAGACACACTCTGTTTAGTTAAACTCTTAACTTGAGCCCTCTTTATAACTACATGAGGAAATCTTCTTGTATGCACACAGACATTTAGTATTGAGAGATTATGTCTCCCACTGTCAAAATAACCTCAAATTGCACTTAATACATGTACCACCAGAGAGAGTGCATCTTCAGGGTCAAAATGCAGTTAGGGTTGTTAGGTTTTCGATTGGTTTGTGTTAGCCAGTTAGGGTCGGGTTCATATTTAGTTTTGGGAGACACTCTAGTGGCATGTCTAAGTTAAGACAATACCAAATTTAAATTTGCTGCACTTGTAACAAGAAAATTGCAAAGCAAGTTGCAGGAAAAGTTGATCGATCTTCTACTTTAGTCACTTGCATCATGTAACATGTACCATGCAACCTGCTTTACAACATGTGTCACAGTAAATTATAAGCGAAATACTCACTCAGTTACACCACATTTGTTATTATTTGATAAAATCTGCTGACATATCTAGTTTTATCACAGATCAAAACTGAGTTGCACTGTAAGTTGCGAAAAGCATTGTGAGTTTTTAATGGCTCACCATCAACTTTCAATGCTTTGCAATTGTCAGCATCATGTAACAGGGTCTTTAGTCTGTGTTGCCTGTTAAGAACTGTGCACAGAGCAAATGCCAAGCAATTTAGATTTACTAATTCTCGAGTCTAATATTCCTGCTGCCACCATCTTGAAATGTTGTTCATATAGTTAGCTTAGAAACTCAGAAAACTCGGAATCAAGCTGAAACAGAAAAAATTCCTGCATCCACTTGAACATTCCGGTATATAACAAAGATCACCAATAACCAATTATCATTCTTGTTGTATATATTCAGAAAGAACTTCAGAATCTGGAGGATGCTGGCGATGAGTTGCTGATGCTTGATGATGAGACACAACCAATTCCATATCCTTTAAGTTGTGCATTTTTAGTGCTAAAGAATTAAAATGTTAGCACTTGCTGCCGTTTCCATCAATCACTTGCTAACAGTATATGGTACAGGCACGTAGCCAGCATTTTTTGCGGGGGGTGTACCTCAAATTTGAGCAGACCTTGTGTCAGCAGTCCTTAAAAATTTATAGACATTTGGTGTATGCTGTGCGGAACTTTTCAGACAGGTGGGGGGTGCACGTGCAACCAGTGCACCCCCCTGCCTATGCACCTATGGTAGTTCCAGCCCAGGGGAAGGGGCCATGGTACTCACCCAAATTTAGGGTAGGGGTGTGCTGCTGAAGCCTTCAAGCCTTGACCCTATTTTAGACCCAATAATTTAATTTTCTATGCCCTATATCAGACCAAATCTCAAAGAAATTAACAGAAAACTGTATGGTTCACATGTTCTTTGCAAAAACCATACCCTTTTCCAGACTAAACGTTCAAAATGTATACCCAATTCCAGACAACATCAGCCTGAAAACCATACTATTAAGGGCAGCACATACCCATAAAGTCAAATCAATTATGAATAGTAACCCTCCTGGTCCCCCTCTCCTCCACTTCAGGACTGGATTGGGTTATGGGTAAATTTGTAAAAGAGGACAGTATACATTACAGACAGAGCTTTTCTATTATGCTCTCAACAAACATGAAAGGAAGACTGCCAAAATCAGTTAGCTTTTTTGTTGAAACTGGTTTCATTTTTATTTCCTCCACATTGGATATAACTGCTTATATATTACAACCCAGGGCAACAGCTCACATGCAACAAGATTTTGGCAACCTCTCTTTAGCACTTGTCAAGCAGCTTTTTTAGCGGGATAAAATGATTTTCAACACTTTCAAGAGCTTTTTGAACAAATGTGTTTTCAAAAGAGGAATAATTCATGGCAGACAGCTTAGTTCTTGATTGATCAGTTTTTGGGATGTTTCCGGTTTTATATATCGTGGACTTTTTGAATAAGGTCAGGGAAAGTCATGCAATTTTTATAGAGTTAAAATCAGGGGCAGATCCAGAAATTACTGAAAGGGGGGGGGGGGGGTCAAAACCGCAAATCTGGAAAGGGGGACCCGAAATGGCATCCATGCTCCAAAACTGTTTTTTTTCAGTGTTTTTCTTAAAAATGGTTCCAAAAGGGGGGGGGGGGGGTGGGGGGCAGGCCTTGTCAGTCCTTACCCTAAATCCACCCCTGACAATTATATATATGAATCCTGCTTGTATTCGAAATTTTCAAAAAGATAATTGTGAGTTGCTAACAATACACATGTACATGTATTTCTAAACATTTGCCCTTAACATTATGACACATACCGCATTGGGGAGGTTTTCATCAACTTAACACCAGAAGAAACACAAGAATTCTTGGAAAAAACAAAAGCAAAAATTGAAGAAGATATCAAAGGCTATCAGGCCCAGACAGGAGAAATCAATACTTTGCTGGCCGATTTAAAGGTCAAACTTTATGCCAAATTTGGCAACAACATTAATCTAGAAGCTGATGAATGAAATATTTCTTGAAAACGAGATAGGATTTTTGCTGATCAGTCATTTGTAACTTGAATAATCGATGTATTATATGAACAAGCAAATGTAGCTTCAACCAGCATGTCATTCTTTACCACGTTCGTGTGGTAATGATTAAAGGCCGGATTGGCCAAAAAGTAAGTTTGCAGTAGGAACTCTAAGAAATAGAAAACACAAGTCAAACCTTTATCGCATTGTTGAAAGCACACAAAGAGGTACGTAGAGGAAACACAACTTGAAGCGGAATGATTTCTCAAGCTCCGAGTATTCTTTTATCATCCCACAAGTGTTTTCATGGTGCGAGTGGTGTTTATTATTTCTTTTATAAATTATTTTTGAAAACGTTTCTGTTGTAAAATTTGACAATGAAAGTCACCAGACACTGGTCTCTTCGGCATTCCTTGCATTGCATGTTGACAAAGGTTGAACATCCAGTGAGCACACACACGTGTACTGTGCAGTGTTGCCTGGAAGAGGGGGGGGTACTCCCCATAGTAAGAGCTCGAAGGTGCTCATTAGAAAATCGGACAAAATATCTTAAAAATACCTTGCCTAGATAGTTTGCAACCCCTAAAAATACCTTCATTGACTCAAAACACCCTAAGAAGTACCAGAACCGCATATACCATATATTAGATATCAGTTGAAATAGAGATACGAATCAGATGCCATTTATTGTTACCTGTATGCATCAAATATGTCTAGCTCTCGATAGTTTATGAACATATTGTCATCCTCTTTTTGACTTTGTTTGCTCGACAAATCGATTTAAGACCAAGTCCAGGAAAACTGGCCGGCATCCTGATTTGCGCCTAGGTTACCCCTAAAATATGCCAGACTTTTTTAACACCCCGCTCTTGTCTAAGCAAACCCTTAAAAAAACTGAATCGCCGATTTTAACCCCTAGAAAATACGACGAGCATCCCCGACCTCCTACTATAGGAGTACCCCCTCCCCCCGGGAGTGCTGCTACCATTTTAGAAACTTGACAACTTCTCGCCAGCTTCAGTGAAGCAAAATAAATGTTATTTCCCTTCAATATTTCGAACGATGAGAGAGAGATTTTCAGTTTCCCCTTAGTTGAGAGCTTAGAAACCAGGAGTGTTTATCATTTAGTCAAGTTTTCTGGTTCGAAATACTGAAAAAAATTCCGCATCAAATGGAATAGTCCGTAGTTTGACTGGCATTTCAAGCAGGTCACGTGAATCCGTATGTTCTTGACGGTGTGAATGAAAGTACCAGTCGGAATAGGAAAAGTAATGTAGTTAGAACTGTGCTCGGTTTATTAAATTTTGATTATATAGCATTATTCCTGGATTAAAACTTAACCTACAGTTCGGTTTTGCTGCTCATCAGTATGTTCTGACGAAAGTCTATTGCTGGAAACATCAACAAACAATAGTCTTTCAGTGTTGGCTCCTAATAAGCTTAATTGAACTACCGTTTCTCAGCTACTGAACTGGTTTTGTGGTCAATGTTTCCTTAATTTTTTTCAAGCCATGGATTGACTTCTCCAAATCAAAGAGTATAATGTTAAGTTTGGCTTAATCCTCGGTTGGTACTAATCAGCTTCTCGAGGCTCTTTTCTTACAAAAGATCTGCACTGGAACAGAGTCTCCACGTCCGGGGAAAAATCAGTGATAGACATTAGTCGGGGAATTTTGATTCGGTTCAGAGAAATTCTTTCTCTCAAGTCAGGGAATTTTGTCTCCAAACTTTTCTCAGTGTGGCAATGCGTTCTTCAATTCTTCTCGACTATAAAACTTGCAATTTTCCTGTGACCTTTGAAAAGTATTCCGGAGTTACGCTCTGGTATAGACCTTATGCATAATACACCCCAGTGGCCATAAACAATAACTTCAAGTCGAGGTCAGTTTCCAAGTTCTCATACATTTGCTGTATTTCGGCCTGTCTAGCCTCGACTCAAAGTTTTTGTTCATGGCCAGTGGGGC
>JAOEHT020313414.1:0-10132 GCA_025448195.2 Parazoanthus atlanticus | reverse complement strand
CGGATCCAGAAATTTCGGAAAGGGGAGTGGAGGGGGTGGGGGGAGGGGGGCTGGAACCCGCAATTTTGGAAAGGGAGGGGGCTGGCTGGAACCAGCAATTTTGGAAAGAAAGGGGGCGGAAAAGGTACCTGTGCTCCAGAAGACGCTTTTTGGTGTTTTTCTTATAAAGTTTTCCAAAATTGCTGATGGAAGGGGGAGCCCATTTCCTATGGGCCCCTCCTCTAAATCCGCCCCTGGGGACAACTAGATTAGTCAGCGAGCTTGTCCATGGGACAACAGATTAGCTCTATCTGGGCAACAACAAAACTTGTGTTCTTTACCTCATCCTGAAAATGTGGAAATCAGTACTAGTGTACTTTGTGTCCATTTATAAAATAAGTCTGCAGAAGAACTACATCATGACTGACTTACCAGATCGATGACTTTATATATGCCAGAGTATTCAGGAAACATGTTAGTATTGGCATTAAACGATTGATCGACATTCTAGGGCAATGTCTCAACACCTTATAACTTGCAATTTAATTGTAATTCTATAGTTGTGATCAGTTTGTTCTAGTCAACACAGTAATACCGATAATTATTCTGCAGTTCAGGGGTAATGCCTTGATTTAAAGCAACAAAACTATAATAAATTGCTCCCTGTCAAGTAGATATAAATTATTGTGTATTCTTGGCTGGGACAATCATAAATTTTGTTCTTGTCCCTGGACAAACAGCACATACAACTACGCTGCGAGCCCTGTCGGTATGTTCACATTGCTAAAATATGCTTACTGCGTTTGAAGAAAAGATGAACAGTGTTGAACGTTGACAAACAATATTGTTAAGAATGCCCGGGTTATAATCAGGCATGTTTTACTTTAAAATAATTGAAAAGGTTGTCGCTGATCAATTAAAATTATTTTTAACCATTTTTAGCTAACGAGGGCAGCAGTAGCGGCTGAAACATCCTCTTTAAATAGTTTTGATCGGTGACAACTTTTCAGCTATTTCAAAGTAAACACTGTTCTGTTAGCATCGTTACACACCCTTTATCAATTGTCACATTATTTCATAGAGATTCCAAATTCAAAACTTAAAAGTTCCACACGATATTGAATGAAAAATGAACAATAGTATCATTAGATGTTTTGGAATATTAAAAGATTAAATGGGGACATGTCAAGGTAATGTGCATACTTGTAATAACGTGAGACAGATTTTTTCAATAAAAGTTGAAAGCTCTGAAAAATATTGCAAACAAAGGCTAGAATAATCTTCAACCTCGAGTTTGGTTAACCACGGTATATCGATGGGTGTCAGATTCCAGTTTTCACAATTTCGTTTTGGCCGGGAAAGAAATCAATGTCAAACAATCCTTTATAATATGCTGGACCATCGAATCCCATCCAAGATCCGGTACGTAATCAAACCAAAGGTTAAAGATATTTCTTCCTTCAATTTGCAATATTTTCCAAAGATTTCTTTTATTTACTGAAGAAATTCGTCTTACGTTACAAGTATGCGCATTAGCGTAACTGTAAAAGTCAACTTCTCCAAACTACACACGACAATTCAGGTTAAAAGATACTGACCAATGAATTCACTTTTTTTAGTGTTACTAACATTTTATCACACAGAATAGTTAATTACCAAACTTCATTCTCACTTGTAATTTCTATGATAACGCCCAGCGTACTTCATTGTAAAGTTAAAAATACTACAAGACCTAGGTAACGGGACACGGTATAAAAGCACAAAATCCTTGCCTCTTATTTTTGTTTAGCTTTTAGAAACATATTTATAGCTTGATTTCCTAGAACGTTGTATGGTAATGCAAAACGATAACCAACTTTTGAAGTAGATGTGTCTATTTATGTTTGTGATTTCGTACAATAGTTGCAGGGTGTTTGGTATAAATGAGTCAAGAAATAAAATCCGATTTCCAAATAGCCTCACCTTCAAACTTGTGGAGACAAGATCTAAGGCTGACTCCTGAAACGGGCTACCGCACGTGACAGTGTCCTTGCTAGAAGCGAATCCTTTTGATGTGTCCTCCAACGTCTGGTTAGGATATTCAGGGAATATAGGCAGCTCTTCAGACTTCTGTACTCTCTCATCACTCTCGGAGATACAGGAATCCTCATCTCCATCCTCACCTTCTGGCTCTTCGTCATTGTCAACCTCTTTGCTGGACTGCCCTTCGCTTGGGTCTAATAGGTTTTCGCTTTCTTTTTCTGTGGGATTTACCGATGGATCGAAAGTGGGTTCGTTGTTGCTTTTTGACTGTTGGAATCTTTCAGCATCATCTTGTGGTTCCACTTGTTGCTTTCCAAGCTTAAAATTTGAAACATCATCATCTTCGTGCTCTTCTTCCACTGCAAATGCTTTCTCGTCTGGACTTGTGGAGACGTCTTCTTTAAGCTTCTTATCTTCGTCTCTCTCGTTTTGATCCTCTTCTAAGGATACTGTCTGTCTTACTTTTATGTCGAATTCTTCATCCTCGATGTCCATACCAACGTCTTTACCTTCTTTACTTTCTTCTTCCTCGATGTCCACATCAACTTTTTTACCTTCTTCTTCCTCGATGTCCACATCAACTTCTTTACCTTCTTCTTCCACGATGTCTACATCAACTTCTTTACCTTCTTTACTTACTTCTTCCTCGATGTCCACATCAACTTCTTTACCTTCTTTTTCCACTGACCACACCTTCCATGGATCGCGGTCTTCTTCCTCTTCGTCCTCTTTGTCTGCCAGTAGCCGTTGTGGGGGATCTGTTTCATCATCCCCAAGCATATTAGGAAACACTCGCACATTCAATTCGTCGCCTGGCAGCTGATCAACAGGAACTGAGAATGGAGAGGCAGACTCTTGTTCGTCAAGGGATTCTCCGGATTGTACCTTCTGAAGAGATACAGTTTGGTCTTGATTTATGTCATATTGGGGAGACTTCAGCTCCATATCTATGGCATCCTGGTTTTCTGTGGACCTTCCCAAGCCAAATTCAGACATCCTACGTTGCTCAATTTTTGAGTATTTCGTGCCAAGTGATTTGAATGCAACAGCATCTACGACGAAGTTGATGAAATGCGATAAAAATTGCTCTAACCGGAAGCGGACAATCAACTGAGATATAAAGCTCTGCGTCAGAATGTGCTCGTAATTAGCCATGAGATGCGAATCGAACAGCGTTACCAGGGGTTTCATGAAGATTCTGGATGTAACTTTGGGACCATACGCCTGGGACAGGAGATCAAAGAGTTGGGTAAAAGTATAAATCTGAACCACAGGACACTTGAAGAGAGGTTCAAGATGGAAGAAGAGGAGCTGAAGTCCTTCTTCATCCAATTCAGGGATGACAGAGGGCAACTCCCGCGCAGCGAAATCCACCTGATCCATGGTGTAGCCTGACTTCTCTCTATCTTGAAAACAGTACTCCATCCTTAACAGGGAAGGTAAGGCACTGGAAGCTGGATTTTTGGCGTCTTCTTCTGACACTGCGAACAGAGATTCTGCAAGAGAGTAGAGATATTTAATGGGCTGTATCACGATATGATTGAATAATCATTCCATTGTTCGACAAAACATATATTATAAATATTAAAAATACTACAATTACCGGTAGCTCAAGCACATTTTTACCTTCAGCACTGTAAATATGGTATAGATGGTTTAACTTTGATAACGATTGAAACAGATTATAATTATAAGTGCTGAAGGAAATTGTTGTTGGCCTGAAGTTTAAATCGTGCTCGTTCAACACCAGTCGTGTCTGTTCATAGACAGAGCCTAGACGATAAGCCAACACTTCCAATCCATTAGCATCCAACATTGAAAAAAAAAGAAATCTAATTTGGCGTGTCTCCCAATGCGCAATCATTGCATCTCAGATGTCAAGTGTACACGTACTGAGGAATTTTGAGGCACTGTGATTGATCTGCTATTTTTATAGCATGTCTTCAGGGTTCACTAAAGAGTTCGTTATATGGTGAACGACTGCCTTTAACTAACATAACCTTGGAACCTAAGACGCAATTTGTTCCATCACACACCTTTTGCTCATAGACATATTGCTCTGAATCTCTTGAATCAAATTGGCATACACTTTGATAGAGGAATTTTAAAATTTTCACCTGGTTTCTGGGTAAGAAAATAACTCCATTAATAACACTCCCCTTTGAGTCATCTCTTAAATGTCATTTTCATTGAAAAAATAAATTAACTTTTTTTTCATTTTTGGCGTGAATCATGGACTGTACCTAAAAATCGAAAACCCAAGGAAACAATTGTCTTAATTCTTGTGGAAAGTAACTAGTGATAACTATTGCACTCGTTCTTCATTCAGGGAAGGCCCCAGTATGGTATGACGTTATCATTCAAACAAAAGTTGGGTTCCATAATATTTTACAACCATGTTGTATTCCCTTGCCAATGCGAACAAAGGTTGCATATGACATTTCGTTCTGTATTTTTATGCCCATCATATTTGGCAATTTCTTGGTTTCACAAAGGCTCCTTACCTTCAATCTCAGTAGAAAAGTCTAAACCTTCCCTGTAGAATCCGCCCAGAAATGAGTGCAGTTGCTCAAAATAGCCAGGGAATGGGAATAAACCAGCCTGAGGGTGCAACAGCAGGCCAGGGGTAAGCGGTGGTAGCCCACTATCTTGGCCTCCATCATGTGTTGGCATATTTTGACCCAGCAATGCCAAAACCCCACCTTTCACAAACCTGTTTCAAAAAATCGATATTAACTTTTAAAAGGTATTTTAGTTTAAAAAACTGCAAAGTTAATAAATTTTAATTTATTTCAATTTCTGCTGAGAACTTCTCGTAAAAGTTAACACTAATATAAGCTTACTCAGTCAATTATGGCATTTCCACTCATTGCTATCACACCATTTTCCATTCTTCAACAGTCACCATCACTCGGATCTATCTTGTAAAAATCACTCGTTATTCATCACCATTTGCCATCAATTCTCAAAATTGACTATCAATCATCATCATTTAGCACTACTTCCAATCATTCATCACTCACTATCTCTTAAATTGTCACCATTAATTTCCCATAATTCACCATCTATCATGTCACTTACCACCGCTGTCTCATCATTCAGTACTTCTTCCAATCCTTCACTAAATGTGTTTATCATTCACCATCACTCAAAATCGTCTCAGCATCACTAAGCATCGTTCACAATCATTAACCATTATTCACCATCATTAAACATTATTCACATTATTAACCACCACTCACCGTCATTAGCCATTGTCATAACCAATATTCACCGTCATTAACCATTATTCGCCAACATTTAACATTATTCACTATCATTAACTGCTATTCACCATCATTTAACATTATTCACTATCATTAACATTATTCACCATCATTAGCTATTACTGTTATATACGCTTATTCACCATCATTAACCATTATTCACCACCACTGACCAATATTCACCGTCGAAAACCATTATTCACCATCGTTATTGATCATACACCATCATTAATTCATGATCATTTACCACTATTCCCTATCATTCAAAACTACACCCACAAATTTACGATTTGTGTATCGCAAAACTGTTTTTCAAAATGTTAGCCTAAAACTACGTAAAAACAAGTACGAGTTTGTTTAAAAGCAAAATCAAACCTTGGTAAAATCTTGGGCGTTGAAGAGCAAAGGTGAGCTATCGCTTGTACTCTGCTGTCAGGTGACAAACTTGAGGAAACCAGACGCAGCTTGTCCGAGGCAAACATCTCTACAATAAGACAACCAAGAGCTTGCAGGTCCCTCTGAGCAGCAACACCGAAATTCACCGTTTCTGCGGGCTGTTAAATAGTTTCGTTACGTCAGCAAAGATTCACCTACATGTGTGTACCTTTATGTATCTACCAATTTGTACTATGGCAGGTGTCGACAGATTTGAGCGTGTGTGTGTCTAAAAGCACGAGCCTAGACAAGGTTCACACCCTTAGTTGAACACCAAGGAATTTCAAGTTTAGCTTCATGAAGATTCAAGGACCAGAACTAAAGAGGAAGAATAGAATAAATCAAATAGATACTTTATTTATTTATTTATTTCCTGATTTCGTACAGAGCACAAGGTGCACAAAACAAACGGACACAAGGTCCCCTAAGACATTACAGCTTAGGCTGAATTAAGTTAAGTTTACATTTAAATGCAAAACATGTTATTGCAATAAAAAACCTAAAACTAAGTTAAAACTATTATATATGAAAATCACAGACACAACTCTTTTGAGATACAGAAACAATAAAACTTTTTGAGTCTCTGGGTTTTAAAATTTGGTTTGAATAAAAGCGTTTGGAATATGGAAGGGGTGTAATATAACTCTCCTATTAGGGGCCTGGGGTCCTTCACACATGATAAATAAGATCAACCTTGAAGATCTTGAACTTTCAAATGGTCATAGCAACAAATTCAAGTTTATTTTATTCTCACTGTCTATTACCCCGCAGTTTGCAGTTAAGGTAACAGTTGAAAAAAGCCCAAGCACTTTTAAGGTCCTCTTGATTTTGAAGGATTTTCCAGGCTTGCATGATATTTTTCGAATTCAAGAACTTCCTGAGAATTTGAAGGACCATGGGGAACCCTGCTAGTGGTACGTACGTACATGTATATCTTAAGGTTTGGCTCTGTAATCACTGCCATTGGCGTGTGTCCACATGTATTAAAGGCCCGATTACACAGATCCAACATGTTGGTCCAACATCAAACAATGTTGGAAGCAATATGTTGGGTCTATTTGAACACCTTGTTAGATGATGTTGGACGAGTTTGATTGGTTCAATCCTCTTTTCCAACATTGCTGGACCAATGGTGTTGGACGATATTGAATGAGCTTAAACAGGCCTTAATGCTGTATTAACAGTTACGTGTGTGATACAGATGTGGATCTGTAACTAAAGGTAAACGCGTGTGTCACAAATGTATGTGACTACAAGTAAGGGTGACATGTGTCCACGAGATGACGGAAAAATTTGAACATCTGGGGTTGGATAGAAGTACGATTTCCTTCCTGCAATCTCTGGCTGCAAGTATTTGAAATCATTTCTACTCCACAAGACAAAATCAAATGATTTGCCCTAACTTTTTGCTTTCTTTATTTTGCTTTGCTTTCTTTATTTTGCTGTCCACTTTTTGGTGTACAGGTATGGCAGCATTGGTGTGTGTGTGTGTGTGTCTGTCTGTCTGTTTGTGTCTGTCTGTGTGGATGTTTGTGTCTGTGTGGGTCTGTGTGTGTACATTTGTGTACGCACGCACACGCGTGTGCGTGTGTTAAAGTAAGAAATGGGCTCACCTGTTCTGATTTTCCTTCACAATTCTTTGTTTCTTCAAAACGAAATTGACTCTTAAAAGACTTTACAGCTTCTAACTTGTCCAAATACTCCATCGGGTTGAAGTCCATCGGTAGAATGATTGACATTGAGTCAGCTGTCCGCACTTCACCAACATCTGTGCTCTGCTGCTTCATCCCATCAGAAATAGCCTCTTGAATTTTGCTGTCACTTTCCTCAATTTCTTCTCCTGGAGCGTGTTCTAACACTGAGTCAGTCTCTTCAACAGACAGATCACCAGTTACCCCTAAAGAAAGCGGAGTATCTTCCACAGCTACTCTCATTAATGGGCTGCTGTGATGCGCATGTGCAGCAGATGTTTTTGCGTCCTCAACTAAATGGTTGTGCGGATGGATCGTGGGGGATAACAGACGAGTACTGAGTGGTGGTACTGCAAACAAACGTGGTGGGTGTGGTTTGGTGAAGAGTTGTACCACTCCGTGGTTTGTGACAAACTGGTGCTTGTCCACCAGATGAAGGCATACGTTCTTGGCTTTGATGGAAGCCTTACTGGCTAGCTTGTAGCCAAAGGTTAGGTCAATCCAGTGATTTAGATTTCGGGATACATGTTCACTTTCCAACATTTCTCGATGTTGAGCTATGAACTCCTCAGGCGAGCCTGACCATTGGGGTAGCTCTAAATCTGGCAAATCAGCATGAATGGACTGAAAAATTGTAGGGTCAGAATAGAATTCTGGGATACACTCATCCGGGGTCCAGCAATACAGGCGCTGCATACTGGAAGGGTATTCATTGGGTTCCCACTTCGTACGCACATGATTACACAGTACTGACTTTGGTGTTCGTCTTGCAAGGTAGACGTGGTAAGTAATATCAGACAGAACATCCGAGACATGATGAGGGACAGCATTGGAATCATTCTCCTGACTCGCTCCCTTGTAAGTCATGTCAAGCTGGTGATCGCCTTTGTTGAGTCGAAATTTAGACTTTGTAAGGTCTCTATAACCTCCATCTTGCTGTGTGAAGTCTGTAACCCATGGAAACACTGGGTGATAATTGGGGTCACCAATACGGCGTCCAGCACAGTGGTTCAACGCCATCAGGTAATCATAATTTGATATAGTTCCTGACACCCACTGTTCAACCAAATGGGCAAGTTCCCCATCTCTAGATGCAGTGTCCCGCGACTGAATGTCTCGAGTAGGATCCCACTTTGTCGGTAATGCCTTGATGGAGGATGTAGGAGGCACGCTACTGACTGGAGTAGTGTCTTGGTGGGGTACTGTACTGTGATGGCGGTCACATTGTGTCAGGCACGAAACACCAAATCGTTTAAGAAATATCCACAAACCTTAAAAAGGGATGTATGAACGCATAACCATAAAGTAATTTTGACAAAAAGCACCAATGTTATACATATCTCTTATCTTTTTGTCGTTAGACTATCGATAAGGGGTCTACTGCAAGTAATATTAATTTTTAAAAAAATCATATTAATTAATAATAATAATAATAATAATAATAATGATGCTGATAGTGTGAGAGCGATGGAGGCTACAGTGTTGCAGCTAGTGTCGAAAAAAAGAAAAGAATGGGTAAAGTTGTTAAACAAAGGAATTACCTGTTTGACACAGAGATCCCTCACAGAGTTTGGAGCGTTTGATCCTGAATGAGCTGATCATTCTGGTGTTTAACTTAAGACTGCGGTTACCTAAAACCGCTTTTTATCCTACGGTATATTGAAAGCAGTAAGCGGTTGCAACTGAAAAAATCCAATCTCAAATTGCAAAAAGGTGGAACAAAGAAAAACAACAATCACTTTGTTGTTACTATATTTATACATTCACAGTGATTTGTCAATAAACAGTAATCGTATGATTGACAATGCAACCACAATACGTGTGGTAAAGATCTGATTTTCAAATCCGATAGCCAGTTGAGTTTGTGATTGCTCTTCATAATTCTATATTTAAATTTACCTCTGGATATTCACTTTGGACAGCACTCAGTGGCAAAACTTTTGGAAGTATGATTAACGAAACACTGTTATGATTCTTTGATAACAAAGTTTTACAAAAAGTCCATGTAAATTCATGGACCGTTCTTTTATCGACTCCAACAGTAATCAACATGGAACTCTTGGCAGCAACGCACACTTGTATAGAATCTCTTGGTGTAAATATGAGGGCAAATACTCCAAACTATTGTACCACTGCTTACTTTATTACTCGACCCTTTAGGTTTTATTATCGCTCTGAATACTGTTTTGGGCTGCCGTCGATCAACCACAACTGACCCCTATTGTTCAAAGGGTGGATAGTGCTATTTAGTGGACAAATCCTCATCCAGTGGATAATAATAAGGGATTTGCTAAATTCACATGACTTTAGGTTCAAGATGGCGGACTGTCACGGCTCATTAAATATTCCTATAGTCATGTAATAAGGACAGGTTACCGTATTCATGGCTATTATGGTTAGTGAGGATTAAGGTTGGGGTCAGGGTTACTTCTATTTCGTACAAAGGGGATAGTGGCAGTGCATGGTGACTTCGGTGACAGTTCGAGGTCCCAGGTTCGAGAATTATGCACTAGTCAATTGAAACCCCGGCCCCCCGACCCCCGGGAAATAGCGGGGGAAGTAACATTTGAACATTGTTACTTCTTGACTTTTTCCCGGGTCACCAGGGACCACTTGATGTTAAATCCCCGGTCCTGTATCCCGGCTCTGGACGGCAAGTACCAAATATTAAAGTTAATCTTCTTTCTTGATCTATCTGGGTACATTCCACTGGAGCTGTGTACTTGACCATTTTTGCGA
>JAOEHT020313338.1:0-10132 GCA_025448195.2 Parazoanthus atlanticus | reverse complement strand
TCAAATTAGTTGCTGATCGTGTGCTGCCAGTAGCAAAGGATATAAAGTTGTTTAAAGGAAAATTGTAGGCACCATGACCTCGGCACCACCCTTTTTATTGAGGGTCACCCTTCTTAGAGGGTCACCCTTCCTAGATGGTCACCCATCTTAGAGGGTCACCCTATGCCCCTGTTGGTCCTTGAGGGTCACCATTCTTAGATGGTCCCCCTTCCTAGAGGGTCATCCTATACCCCTGAACATTGGTTACTAGAGGGTCACCCTTCTTAGAGGGTCACCCTTACTATAGGGTCACCCTTCTTAGAGGATCACCCTTCTTAGAGGGTCACCCAATATCCATTGGTTTCTAGAGGATCACCCTTCTTATATGATTACCCTTCCTAGAGGATCACCCTATTTAGAGGGTCACCCTTCTTATAGGATCACCCTTCTTAAAGGGGCCACCCTTCTTAGAGTGTTACCCTTCTTATAGGGCTACCATTCTTAGAGGGTCACCCTTCTTATAGGGTCACCCTTCATAGAGGATCACCCTTCCTTAAGGGTTACCTTTCTTAGGGTGTTACCCTTCCTAAAGGATTACCCCTCTTAAGAGGGTCTTCTTTTGCCCCTGTTGGTTCTTGAGGGTCACCCTTCTTAGATGGTCACCCTTTTTAGAGGGTCACCCTTCTCAGAGGGGCACCCTTCCTGGAGGGTTACCCTTCTTAGAGGGTTGCCCTTCTTTGAGGGTCACCTTTCCTCCATGTAAATTGGAGCATGAGCCTCGGTTATTAAACTCACATGAGCTGAAAAGTAATGATCTCATGTGTCACTGCAATCTTCAAAATTCTCTGACGGGTCTTACATTGTAACTCAATCATATCCCTCACTTTACATGCACATATAGACATGTGTACATACACATGGACAATATCTTTTGTTCAAAATTTGAAGTCATGTTATGGGTCAATTATATTTTTGCTAATACAATTATGCAAGACTTCATGTGTGATAATTATCCTTGAATTAGAAAAATTAAGTACCACAATTATGTGAAACAGCAGCAAAGGTCTCTTGACTAAATTTTCAGTTTGATTAGACTGTACAACAATCCACTTTTCCTCTGAAACTTCTTACTTTCTGTCCTTTAGTCTTGGAGAAGAAAATGAATGTAATACAGTCCTATCAAGTGTCACTGCCAAGAATTTTGTGTCTCATTACCATTCCTGCTGTTTCACATATTTGTGGTCTTAATCTCTCGAACATTTATAAGTTGAAGACATTTTTCTTTAAAACCAGTGTTATTTTAGAAACGGAAAACAGAAAACATTTTTGGAGCACAGCTCCCTTCTCAGTCTGAGTCCAGCGGGACAGAGGTGGTATAAATAATAACATTAACAAAGGTTTGCAGACAAACAAAGAACAAAAGGGTTGAACACAAATGAAGCAGTGCTGAAGGCATTGACACGAAGAAATAATCCATAAAATGCCAATGCACACAACCAGAAGTCTCTAGACCGTTACCCAACTTTAGGCAGCTTAGTTAGCTAATCTCTCACTACTGCAGTTTCTGGTTGAAGATCAGATCATAATTTGTTATAGCACTTGCTGCTAGCTTTCTTGAAACAACGTTACAGGTATTTTTTGTAGTTTTCAATATAATATTAAACATTTAGCTCTGTTTGACATGATAACACTCTATTGACCAGATGTTGATATGGAACGCTACGCTGATGAGTCTGATGTTGTGATTGTCGGTGGAGGACCAGCTGGTTTGTCGGCAGCAATCCGGTTGAAACAACTGGCTGAAGAAAAAGGGAAGGATATTAGGGTGTGCCTTGTGGAGAAAGCCTCTGAAATGGGTGAGAACCAGTCTCGATCACTTCCAAAGTAATAACTATAAGAAAATTTTTAAATAATAGTACGTGTACCACATTTTCTTGAATAAATGCTGTGCCTGAAAATAAATGCAAGGCCAAAATACAAAATAGAAAAAATGAGTGTGTAGTATAGTATGATGTATTCCTTTTTTTGCCATCATACATTTTACCTGTGAGAGAGTAATTAATAAATGACCTGATAAAAGTATAAAATGTCAAACAAATGCTGGGCCAAAAATTTGAAAAATAGATTCCAGATGGCTGGTGAGTGATCAATTGTTTATTTTCAAAGTTAATCAAATCTGAAGACTTTAATAATAATATCTTTATTTTGAGAATTTTCTTCACTGTGCACTCAAGTATGATAGTCGAGACAAAGTACAAGGTTAGGGTAGTGGACAATAATATCTACAAACTTTAATCAACACATTTTTGCATGTGAGAGCACCCTGTCCATTCAGTTATGTGCAGTTAACCAGTTGAACTTGCGAGGAAAGGTTCCAACCCAAGTACATGCACAATGTTTGTCATGGTTCTGTCCCTATCCAGGAGGCCATACATTGTCTGGGGCCTGCCTTGAACCTCATGCACTCGCTGAACTCATCCCTGACTGGAAAGACAAAGGCGTAAGTCATACATTTATTAGTTTAAAGTGTTTAGGTCACATTTGGGTTTTGTTCTTATTCAGGATCTTTACAATATCTAACCGCCGTGGTAAAAAGAAAAGGTTGATTTGGATTTTACTTCATGGAGAAATTAGTGATCGAACATGATAAGAATTACTTCCAGTTTCAAAATGACCAAGCAAAAGGAAGAATGGATCCGACAACGCTCATGATGTCATACCAGGAACTCAGTGTGAAGCTTTATAAACTTTTTCTATGGAAACTGGTCCAGAAATAATAAACAAAATTTGTAGCACTCGAGATACAATCCCTGAACACGCAATTCCAGTGCAATCACAAGCACGTTTCCAAGACGAATTCTTGTTATGATGTCAAGTGGGTTGTCAGGCCCGTTCTTCCTTTTGTTCGGTGAAAAAACTAAGGTACATGTAGGTCGGGTAACTGAACCACAGTCGGGTATTTTAATATTTGGTCTTAAAATTACTTTAATCATAGAAATTATGTTGGTTGAAAATGTCCTTAATATTCATTTGATATAATGTTGTAAATTTCCAGATCAAAAGCTGTGGTTGATTCCTGATCCACTCTTTTGTTTATAAGAAGGTTTTTTGTAAGGCCGACAAGGCTCGAAAATGCCAAAATTTGATAACATGTTAAGAGCATACATGTACGTCTGGCTGAAATTATGAGAGGAATGTTTATCTCAATAAACTTTGAAAATGGAATGGAGAACTGCTACTAGATACGAGAGAGCAGTGCAATTTCTTATTTGATTTTGGTAAACAGGCGATAGCATGAAATTCCTTTAGGTACATATATGAACTGAGTTAGATGTTGGGAACAGCCTTTGAATATATTTGTACCTGTAGACACTGTTCACAAAATATCAAGAACACTTTTAAACCACCTGAGGCTAAGGTCTTCAAAACATTTAAGAACGTTCAAGCCTCCACCATAAGACATTCTTACAAAAAAGAGACATTCTTATAGAAATAGGATTGTAGTTAGAAGAGTTGTTAACCTTTCTACTGCTGTTTCACCCCAGGCCCCTCTTCACACTCCTGTTAGCTCGGACAAGTTTGCAATTCTTACTGAGAAAGCTAGGATCCCAGTGCCTATTCTACGAGGTAGGTGTTGCAAACAGTTTAGGATTGTTCTTTGTTATGTCAACCTTTGTCTTAGCTTTTACTTTTAAGCGGTTTGTACATTAATTTTATATATCAAACTTTTTGAATACAGTTTTAAATAAGCAAACGAAGTTAAGGCAACTTACCTTGTCAGCAATCCAATATCTTCTCTGGCCTTTATTAATGTTTGCAATGTACCGTATTTATTCGAATAAGTGCCCAACCTCGAATTAGTGCCCACCTTGAATAAGCACCCATCCTAAAGGCAGAAAAAGTTAATAAGCACCCAGCCTCGAATAAGCACCCACTCTCAAGATCTGAAAATTTAGTAAGTGCCCAAGGCGGTTAATCGAATAAATACGGTACATTCACACCTGTATAATGACAACAATTTCCAATGCCCTAACTGGTTTGCTTCAGGTCTACCTATGTACAATCATGGTAACTACATTGTTCGTCTTGGCAACTTTGTAAGCTGGCTTGCTGAACAAGCTGAGGCTTTAGGAGTGGAGATTTTCCCTGGATTTGCTGCTAGTGAGGTGTGTAGAAAAGCTGATTAGTACCCATACAATATTGATATCAATGTAGGTTTCTGGGCATCTGCCCACCTACCCCTCCCTTAGGTTAGGATTAAAGTCAAGGCAGTTGGGGTTACATTAATTTTAGGTTTAAGTTTAGGTTTATGGGAGGGGTGGGTGGGTCACACTGCCCAGAAACCTACATTGATCCCAGTATTGCAGTTATATGTACTGTTTTTTGTCAAGTAAAAAGTGAAGTAAACTTAAGGTACTTTATCTTATTGAAGGTAACACAGTCATTTTATATAAAGTAATAATCAATGTGGCCCTCACCACAAAAGAAGTACATGTATCTGGGTTCTTTTAAGTCCCCTGAGGTTCTTTTAAGTTCCATTTTTACTGTTTTAGAACAATGTGACCGTAAACTTTTCTACAAGATCAAGTACAACCCCGGCAGTCCACTGTTCCCACTGTTACCTAAAGTCAAAGAGTCCACAAAAAGATAACAATCTCAATCTGCAGCAAGGCCTAAGTTAAATACAGAATGTTTTAAGAATTGCTTCTTTAAAAGAGTAGCTTTTTTGAAGATATAATTTAGCTGTAAAATAGTTTTTATTATTACTATAATTATTATTGACAGTTTTAAGTAGTTATCAAGATAATTTTTATAATTTAGTAAATAATATTTGTAGCATTTGTTACTGGTATGTAATTTTAGCAAATAAAATAAAGCAACATTACTATTGTTATTATTAAATAGTAATAATAATAATAATAATATTATTATTATTAGTGAAATACTTTCTAATAAAAATATTAATAATAATAATAATAATAATATTATTATTATTATTATTATTATTATTATTAAAAAGTATTTCACAATACTATACTATTCTAATGGCTTGATGTCCCTGTCTGTGGATGGTGTGGTGAAAGAAGTTCCGAAATTGTTACAACTTTTCAACTCATCCCTCTTTCTGTTACTAGGTGCTCTATCACGAGGATGGGAGTGTCAAAGGTATTGCCACCAATGATGTCGGCATTCACAAAGATGGTTCACCCAAGGTAAGACTCACATAACAGTTGTGAGCTTTGCCAGCTTCATCATATACCCTTGGTCAAGCAGTGGAATGTTCTTCGCCAGTGTATACATACTTTTACCAATTATTTTTAGCATTTTTTTAGTTTTTGCAGAATTCAACAAACTTAGAAATTGTGTTAGACCGTTAACAATAAAAAATTATTTTATTAAAATGATTTTTGTGTCACATGTGCATATATTAACCTACAATTCTCTTAACAAAAAGCTTTAATTTTTTACACAACTGTGAAAATTAATATGGTAGTTATTTTAGTACCACAACAAAATATATACATTGTAATACAGTGTCGATTATTAAAAATATTACCAACCAAAGTGTTGAACATTTAATATCTACTCTGTTGACACAATAGGACAATTTTGAACGTGGAATGGAGCTTCATGCGAAAGTTACAATTTTTGCTGAAGGCTGCCATGGTCATCTGGCCAAAGGGCTGTATAGCAAGTTTAACTTGAGGGAAAACTGTGACCCACAAACCTATGCCATTGGTTTGAAGGAGGTGAGTGTTAAAAAGGTTTTCTGAAGATATAATTTTTAAAGTAATGTTTGTTTTGGGTCTAGGTATCTTGTTTACCTATATATGTAAAATTCTTATATCTTTGTACTTTTACATATTTCTATTATCTGTGATCTTATAACACACTTATTTATTTTTTTAAATGAGCCTTTCTCTCTGACTCACTCAATTTAGTGTGGATAAACAAAGTTATTCATTCACAAACTGAAATGAAATACAGTGGACTATGTTCTTAACACAAATTCTCCTTGCTTAGACACGTTTATACTGTATGTTAAAGTTGTAGTCAACTGACCATTGCAGGGCTCAAAATAATGGTTGGTCAACTCCAGGCTGTTGTCTGGCTTATTACCTCAGTAATCCTATGCAGGAGTATGGTGGGTGGGTTGGTGGGATGCAAATGAGCAAGAAAATACTGTAGCAGAGAAACGGTTTGCATTTTAAAGTTGTTTGAAAAGTAGCTTTGCAAGATACAGGAGCAATGACAGCACATATATGGTAGTAAATCGTCCCCCACCCACCTACCAACAGCAGTTGTCATGAGTAGAGTCTTGGACTGGACAGTCACATGAAATTGAGGTATGCTCGGACTGCTCAATGTTAACCTCAGAGTTTGCTCTTGATTTTTAGTTGTGGGAAATTGCACCTGAGAACCACAAACCGGGAACTGTGGAACATACAGTTGGCTGGCCTCTGGTAAGTGTAAAGACCAGGTCGAATGAACACGAGAGTTGGATGAGAGTTGAGTGATAAGAATTGGATGAGAACTGAGTGATGAAATTGGACAAGATTTTTATTCAACTCTTATGTACGCAGTCAAAGAGTGGTACAAGAAACATAGGAAACTCTCATCAAATCTTATGAAAATTTGCATGTCTAAGATCAATGAGAATGCACAAGAATGAGTTTGTACGAGTACCCAAGAGTTGGGAGCCAAACAAAAGGAAGAGTTTAAACTCTTGTCAAATCTCATGCTCGTTTGACCCAGGCCTTAACTTTAACAAGATGTCATAATTGTAATTAATCATTTCAAAATTACTACTGTACAACACAGAAGTAAAGTATTGTAACTTGACTCACACATGCATCTGACTCAAATGACTCAAAGACTTTCATGTTATGTATGCAGAACATTGATAACTTCACAGATTCTTCTTTGATTTATGATTTATGTTGTATTTAGCTTCAGCACTTAAAGTATAATAACAATAAAACTGAGTGCTTGGGATTCTGCAACAGGTTTCCCCCAATACTGCGATCCCTATGGATAATTTTATTAATAATAATAATAATATAAACATATGGTATTCAGTTTAAAAAACTGCAGTATTAAACTTTTAAAACTATCAAAAAACATCTGATTTTCTATGAGGGGCCTGGCCCTTCTACATTTTGTGCACATGGATTTCAACGTTGCTGGGTTGTCAAAACCTTTTTTAACCCTTTCACTCCCAATAGTGCCAAATGATGTGTTTGTAAATTCTCATTACCTATCTCCATACATTTTCTATAAATAGGTTAGGAGAATTTTGCACTTCATCTTAAAGAATTTAAAGTGGATGATCAGTTCCTTTATTCTCACAACCAATCAACTCATTTAATATTGATACTTTAAGGAGAACATAGATGTTGATAAACATGCTGGGAGTGAAAGGGTTAAAAGGGTTAATGCTGAAAACATCCGGTCTGTGATTGAGAAAACCTTGGTCATGGAAGTCATGGAATTTCAAAAGTTTCATGATCCAGGCCTGAAAAACCTGGAAGAATTAAAGTCATAGAAAATCAGATCTGTGTGTAAAGTTTATGAAATAAAGTTAATAATGTCAGTTAATGACAAACAGCTTTGCCATCTTCATTTTTGGGTTTTTAGGTTATGAAGGAATGACTTGAGTTGATCAATCTTCATGTGACCTGGTGTGCAGACAACTTGATCTGCTTCAATACAATGCACCCTTGCAGTTGATCCTTGCTCTCCTTGTGGTGTAAAGTTGGTGAATGAAGATGACCATTTTGCTTTGTCTTATAGGATTTCCATACATATGGTGGTTCATTTTTGTACCATCTTGACAAAGAAGGATCACCACTTGTAGCAGTAGGATTTGTGGTATGTACACTGCATAATTAACTTTAGATGTATTTTCTTAACCAAAACGTGAAAAATAAACGTCACAAACAAGTCTGAAACAACAACTTCTCCTCCTCCTCCTCTGCCTCCTCCTCCTTCTTCTTCTTCTTCTTTTTCTTCTTTTTCATCTCTAATTTGTTTTTATCACTACAGTAATTTAGCACTAAGCTGTATATGGTAATATGATGAACTCTACATTTTTTAATGAAATTAAGATACTGTTTTAGTGTACCGTACTTTAGTTTTAGTTTGAAAAGGCACATTTTTTTATACTTGTTCACCTCCCGTTATCACTAACACAGATCTCTCTCACCGAAAACAGATGTTTGAAAACGCTCCCAAGTTGGGGACTTGTGAAACACAGTTATTTTTCATGAAATATGGCTCACTCGTTGTGGTGAAACTCAGTGTGCGTGAAAGAAGTGAAATAATGTAAGCGAATTAAATGGGAAGTTGCAGAAAGTAAAAGAACAACTTGAACGCAAAGCACTGTAACCATTTCGTAGAAAAACACCATCGCTTCCTCGTGTACATTGAGCAGTTATGGAGTGCACAAGATATCTCCTATTTTGCAGTCCCTTAAACACAGATTGATACAATGTATCTTTGATCAGTATGTACGTTTTAGTGACATTCTATCGTAAATATTCGCGTATGTTGCTTGAAGTTGCCAGTAAGAAGTTATTTTACTGCAAGAGCGTCGGGCGGAGTTTTTCAAAGCTAATGTTACATCGGGTTTTCATCAACTGAGCTGTAGCTCTCCAACAAAACGCCTACAAATACGTAATGGAAACTATTTTATGAATAATATTTCTTCCTTTAGGATGTACATGGGCTTCTACTTGAATAAACTTATAAAATCATCAAAATTAATACAATTTAGGGGGGGTAGAGGGGGGTTGGAGGGTAGTCGTCATTCTGGATGACCGTCAAAATTTACTGGCGTAACTTCCCATTACTGAAAACATTTATTTGCAGGTTGGTTTAGATTATTCCAATCCTTATCTCAGCCCTTTCCGAGAGTTTCAGGTTAGTCTTGACATACGTGAAACAGTTACTAATTGTCTGATAGAATGCCTTAGAGTAACGCCGAGTATTGAAGACATTGCGATCAACTACTAAGATCCTTTGCACTGGCCTACTAGTTGTGGTTCACGAAGTTTACGGAACTGAACCGAATCGAAGACGTGACTCGAATATCTCCAAACTGAGAGATGTAGTCTGGAAGGAGAGGGATTTTCCAAGGGGCGATAACCTAACGAAGATCTATTTGACTCGCTAGCAAAAACACAAACAAGGATCACGGCTGTTGATCGTAAGTCTTTAATAGTCAAATGCTGCCTTGAAACCTCAACAGTCGGTTGTTTGGACATTTTTTGAAGTGACTGTGCTTCACTTTGCTGACAGCGTTAAATTTGGCATTCAGTTGCGTAGGTATGACTTGTGTGTGTGTGTGTGTGTGTGTGTGTGTGTGTGTGTCTGTATTTGTTTTATTGGTTTGTTTTTATTACTCACTAACTTTGACTCTGAATCACAACTGTCAGAGTCAAATCTTTTTAAAAAAAATATAACATAGTGGAATTCTTTTTATCAGTCTTCACGCACCTCATGTCTATCGCGCGATATCCCTCTGTCAGATACTTGACATCTGCTATTTAGCAAAACGTCAGTGTCACAACAGGGGGAGGGATAAGTAGGGTTCCGAAATAGGAAGGTCAGTTAGAGTAACTACAACTTGCCTTAATTTGTATAAATGCTGTAGAGGTTCAAGATGCATCCATCCGTCAGACCAACACTGGAAGGAGGCACAAGGATTGCTTATGGAGCGAGGGCGCTGAATGAGGGAGGGCTTCAGGTGAGCTCATCAACTGTCTATCTGTCTGTCTGCTCGCCATTTTGTTGCAGGTGTCGTCTCACTGGCACAGCTCTCTCTGTGACAATAGGGACTTTAAGAAGCTAGTACGGCTACGGCTCAGACAGCGTCTACTAACAACCAGCTTTCTGTTTTTCTCTATTCTTTCGTTTGCCACCTATTCTTTCTTATTGCTTTTTTTATGAAAGAGTGTGAATCGGCCGAACTGCAGACCCTGGTTGTAAAACAGAACTAATAACGGAACAATGTGTGTATTCACGTTTACGTTCTCCAGAAGCCCCAAATCAATGGTTTTCACGTTGTAACTTCTGACTCGACGGTGGCCAGCTGGTCAGTTTGGTGCATGTTCACGTGCAGTGAATTGTCTTCGTTAATTAAGCCTTTTGT
>JAOEHT020313258.1:0-10132 GCA_025448195.2 Parazoanthus atlanticus | reverse complement strand
CGTGTCGTTCACTAATTCTTAAATCCTAGATATTAGAATAACGGCCGGCAGGCACTCCTTCGTTAGTTTGCATATCAATCCTTAGCTTCAAAAGCAGGCGAGATGCGCAAAATCACAAATCCGGCGTGGAAAAAAGTTGTACTGGAAAGACTCGATCGAGTCCTTCGAGTTGCAATTTTAATAAGGCGAAACCGTTGTTGCCTATTAATTTAACTGAAGCAACACGAATTGATTGTTGATTATTGTAGCCGTGACTGGAATTTTATGAGAATCCGAAGGCCAAAGCACTTCCTCCTTGATAATCGAGGAAATGAAAGTGATCGGTACAGGTTGTCTACCGTTTTAAAACTCTTGGTGAGGACAGCTAAACGGGCAAAAAGAAACAATGCCAGCTAACTAGATCATGCCAAACCTCAGACGTCTTAATTGAATACTTCCATTGATTGTACCTCACACTAGTTGGTTTATCGATGCTGATAAGATCAATACACTTACAATGCGACTTACCGTTAGTTTAATTACATGCTTTGTTGTTTCAAAATGATACCGGCGGCCATTTTCCTGATCTCGTTTTGTGGTTAATATTTGTTTACCAAAATATTGTTGGATGGTAGCAGTTGTGCACTTATAATATATTTCCAATGTAAACATTTTGATGTGAAATTTTCATTTGTGCTTCATGAGCACCGATTGTAAACTTGAAGAGAAAAAGCTACCAGTCAATAAAGGAAAACTTTGCCAGTGTTCAGAAGTAGGTTTTATATAGTTGCGTGTTTCGGGCTGAGATAATATCAGATACTGTAAACAAGAATCAAATTACGCCACTTCCAGTGACTTCGTCGTTTCTTTGATATAGAAGTCAGCGAAAAGGAGAATTAGTTGGGTTAGTGTTAAAGACGTAAATCTTGCTAAAATCATGCTGGAATGGCTTGTTTGTCTTATTTGTTCATTTTTTATTTTCTTTATTGTTTCTTTCTTTATTTATCTGCTTATTTAGTCTAGGCTTCCTCTCTCATTCACAATAATAGTCTAACGAGAATCATTTGATAGTTCGCGGGGGTATTAGTAATGGAATGCACAATAACTCAATATTCTTTAAATTGGAAATCTTAAGTTTATTTTATTTTATTGTGAGCAAATTAGAGAAAACGACACTCGGAAAATTAGCGAACAGGTATAGTCTACATGCGGGTGTGTGGAAGTCTTGTGTTGTAGTTATGAAGATAATTTTTTTCATGAACAAATTTCTAAAGCAGAAGTTTTGTTTAGTTAAAAAAAACTTAAATGTTAGCAAATGGAGGAAATTAATTTTCTCAAATGTACAGTCGACGGTAGCCAGACCGCTGTTAGCGATTTACAATTTAATTGTTATACGCATAATTGTTTGGTTTTCTTTAAATTGAAAGACAACGCATTTGTTCTAAAACCGTAGGAGAATATATTATTTTAAGTCTCCCAGAATATTGATCCTAATGAGCGAAAAAAATACATTATCTAGTGTTATCTGCAATGAAATACACAATAATTAATTAATATTAATATAAGTAATATATTAATTAATTAGCTAGATACATTAGTTGGATCGTTAGTATAATTATAATAATATATAAGAGCATTAGACCGGTGATTGCGCTCTGAGGTACTTTTCAACAGATTTAAATCAGCACGATATTTTTTGTAGCGCGTGGTACCTTATCTAAATTTTTATTGATTTAATGAAACATATGTTAAAAGCTTCTATCATATATTTATCCAGGTTGCGACAGCGGAGTGTACACTACCAATGTTGATTGTTGCGTGTTTCCATTCATATACAACGGAGTATCCTACTCGAATTGCACCAAAGTCGGCAACGGCAACGGACTGTGGTGTGCTACCACATCAAACTACGACAGAGATAGAAAATGGGGACACTGTGCAAAAGGTACACTAAAGGAAGGGTTAAATATTTTTTAAATTGTATTAAAATTCATAGAAAGATCAAGTCGGATGCAGAAGGAGTATTTGGATTTCAGTGTATAAGTTTTCGTACCTCGCATTTTGGCACTAAACTTTTTATACGAATTGATTGACATTACCCTTTAACATTGATCATGATGCAGAATAAAAGGCAAATCACGATTTCTCACTTTGTCCACTATTGGCGAAAAGTTAACTTTATAGCTTTCTTTTTTTGTTTGTTTTTGTTTTTGTGACTTGTTATGGAGCCTACGTAATTAAATGATATGCTATAAGTAACGTACCAAGTTGCTGAAGATATTGGTACGCAAAAAGAAGTGCTAAACATTACTATCATTGATTTATTTTTCCAGTTTGTCAAAGCGGTTATTATACTACTAAAGGGGAATGTTGCGTGTTCCCGTTCACATACAACGGAGTAACGTACACGAAATGCACCACTAACAACAACCGCAACATACTGTGGTGCGCTACAACATCACACTACCAAGGAGGTAGTCAATGGGGCCACTGTGCTCAAGGTAAACTATAGTTTGCTAAATTAATGTAGGGTTATCCCTTCTATTTTTCTGTTTACCGTTATTTCATTGCACATGTAAATTGTAAAATTGTTGTTTGTTTCTGATCGTCAAGTTAAGGTCGGTCGTTTGGCAAAATAAAAAGCCGAAATATACTATTCCTGGCTTGGTCTACTGCACACTTGGTATTCCTATGTCCTTTCCTTTGATATTTAAATTTCTCATGCTTGTGATCGTGCTTCTTTTACAAGAGTGAACCAGGCTCAAAGTGCTTAATTCAACTGAAAAACTTGAACTGCAGATGCGACAAAAATATTTTGCAGACTTCGAAATTAAACAAGCTGGTTGTTTGTAAAATTATAACAATAGAAACGTTACAGTTTAATTAAGAGTTACTGGTATATCATAGCTGTCTTTAATTTTTTTTTACACAGCTTAAAAATTTTGGGTCTGTCGGACGAGATGATAGAGATATAAATATTATACGTGCCTCATTTATTACATTGATTTCGTAATATATCTACAATTTTTGGAACACTAAACTAATAATATTTTCAAAAGAAAGAAGACAAAATAAAAAAAAAATTGAAACCACTGATTGTCTGATGCAATAGTAACATTTTAACAATAACATTTTTTTGTCTAATTAAATATTGAAGAAATATCAAGTAATACTATTAATCAATACAATCAGTCTAACCTTAGACGAGACCAAATTAATTTTCCGTAGCACGGATTTTTTGCAAAGATCGAGGGATCGGTCGGTCGAAAATAAAACGAAAACAAAATCCTTTGATATTTCGTGCTTTACATTGCGATACTAGCGCATCACATATTTTGCTTGTAGATAGAAAAGAACATTCTAAAAGACAACTAATTTACACCTCTATTTATTTTATAAATATGCAATTTTTATCAAAGTTAATGTAATGATACTTATTTGCTTATTACATAGTATTTCATATGATCAGCAACCTTGGGGGAAATGCTATTAAAAGAGCAACTGGTATTGGAACTTAACAGCACAAGACAGACAATGTTTGAAGGAGGATAAATAAAGTTACTCAGTTTACACATCTTTCCCTAACTCAGTGTTTGTTTTCCTTTTCAACAGTAAAACCCCCACCTCCTACGCCACCAGGTGAGAAGTACCGATGCGTATCTTATCTCCGACCTATGTTTAATATATACAAGTGCTAACATATTTCTAGAACAATATTTCAAACATTTGATTTTAAAAGGTTTCTAATATAAAATGTCCAGGCTTTATCTTAAGTTAACAGCACCTGACGATACCTTTCTTAACCGCTGATCTATTTATCATCAAATAACTTCAACACAGGATTAGGAGGTTCCATATTACTAAAACCAAAACATATATGGTGCTTTCAAATGTCATTTGAATTCTAACACATCATAGTTAATATTGATTACAATAACTATAATAGATCACAAAATATTTTAGAACAGCTTAACCTCTGAGACAATTAGGAACCAACAAGAGAATTTTCGCACTGCAAACTAAGATGATATTTAGATGTTAGATGAGTTTTCTAATAACTATACAAAACATATTTTCGGTATTGTTTATGTGTGTGGTTCTCATCAATTAATGCGATAGGTTGAGGTGTATATTATCCTCTGATTGTAGGAAGTAGCTGCAACAAAAGTTGCAAATTTTTCATATTTAGAATTAGTTTGAGAAAATAATTTAAGATGTTTTATGGTGTTAGGTCAGGAACAAATCAATATGACTTCTTAAGACCCAGAACTCACCTGTAGAGCGCTGCTGAAGTTACAGAAACAGCCTTCAAACTACTACCGTTTAAATCTCCAGTTTGCCCAAGCGGAGTGAAAACTACCAATGGAGACTGTTGCGTGTTCCCATTCGTATACAAAAGTGTAAAGTATACCAAATGCAGCAAAGTCGACAACGGCAACAGGCTGTGGTGTGCTACCACATCAAACTACGCCAGAGATAGAAAATGGGGATACTGCTCAACAGGTAAAACTATTTTGTCGTCTTCGATTTTCGATCGTAACGAACGTAACTAAAATTCGAACGACCAACAATGAATGCCGAAAAGCTACAAATCAGATGATGGCTGAGTAGACGATTTTCGGCATTGTTACAGATATACAGTTTCCTTAATATAAGGTTGGCATTTAGAGAATCTTTCCTTCAACATTGCCACTAAAAAAAGTTATTAAACCAAATATAGCAAGATTAATAAATTTTAGAATTATTCCTAACTAAAGCTAAAATAGATGAAAACAATTACATTACAGCTATACATAGAAAATGAAACAAAATTACAAAATTACATACAGCAATAAATAGAAAATGAAACAAGCCATACCAAGCCCACGTATTCAATGCGAGCATTGAAAGTATAGGCTTGGGTTTGCAGCAGACCAAGAAGGAAGTGTGCCAAGGTAATAATATAGATAACTTGAATTATGAGTGTGATTTGTATAGCAATCTCTCTCACAACGGCCAAAGACAACGTTTATTCGCTATTTAAACTAATCTGGTTTGCTAAATGATTGGCATTTCATTCATATAGCTCACGTAGCGACTATTTCTACAGCAAGATAGTTTCCCGAGTCGTGAAGTCTCCCAAATATGCCATCGCGAATTATTTGTTTTTTGAAGCTAAACGAAACAAATAGAAAGCTATATAATACTGTCAAAGCTTGACTGTTTAGTTATTTGATCGGACTTTTCTCACTTCTTTGATATTTTGTGCATTACATTGCGATATTAACGAATTGCATGTTTTTCTTGTTGAGAGAAAAGAACATTACAAAAAAACTTTTAATTTGCACTGCTGTTTATTTCAAAAATATGCCATTTTTATAAAAGTTAATGTAATGATACCTATTTGGTTATATCATAGTATTATATGTGATCAGCAATTTTGGGGGAAACGTTATAAAAAGAGGATCTTGTATTGGAACTTAGCAGCACAAGAGAGACATTATTTGAAGGAGGTTAAATAAAATGAAACTCAGTTTGCACATCTTTTGCTAACTCATTGTTTGTTTTCCTTTTCAACAGTAAATTCCCCACCTCCTACGCCACCAGGTGAGGATTACCGATGTGTATCGTATCTCCATTTGACATATTTTTAACATATACAAGTGCTAACATATGTCTAGAACAATATTTCAAACATTTGACCTAAGAAATTTCTAAAATAAAATGTCTAGACTTGATCATTAGTTAACAGCACCTGATGATACCCTTTGTTTCCGTTGAACTATTTATCATCAGATCATTTCAACATAGGAGGTTCCATATTACTAAAAACAAAACCTATTTGCTGCTTTCAAATGTTATTTGAATTCTAACACATCCTAGTTAATATTGATTGCAATAACTATAATGGCTCAGTTAAACATCTAACATTCGTACCCAACGTTTCCCACCGCCCGTGGTTTGACAAAATAGTTGAAGATATTTTAAGGTGTTAGGTCAGGAACAAATCAATATGACTTCTTAAAACCCAGAACTCACCTGTAGAGCGCTGCTGAAGTTACAGAAACAGACTTCAAACTTCTGCCGTTTAAATCTTCAGTTTGCCCAAGCGGAGTCAAAACTACCAATGGAAACTGTTGCGTGTTCCCATTCGTATACAAAAGTGTAACGTATAGAAAATGCAGCAAAGTCGACAACGGCAACAGGCTGTGGTGTGCTACCACATCAAACTACGCCAGAGATAGAAAATGGGGATACTGCTCAACAGGTAAAACTATTTTGTCGTCTTCGATTTTCGATCGTAACGAACGTAACTAAAATTCGAACGACCAAGAATGAATGACGAAATGCTACAAATCAGATGATGGCCGAGTAGACGATTTTCAGCATTGTTACAGATATACTGTTTCTTTAATATAAGGTTGGCATTTAGAGATTCTTTCCTTCAAAATTGCCACTAAAAAAAGTTATTAAACCAAATATAGCAAGACTAATAATTTTTAGAATTATTCCTAACTAAAGCTAAAATAGATGAAAACAATTACCTTAGAGCTATACATAGAAAATGAAACAAAATTACATTACAACAATAAATAGAAAATGAAACAAGCCATACCAAGCCCACGTATTCAATGCGAGCATTGAAAGTATGGGCTTGGTTTTGCAGCAGACCAAGAATGAAGTGTGCCAAGGTAATAATATAGATAACTTGAATTATGAGTGTGATTTGTATAGCAATCTCTCTCACAACTGCCAAAGACAACGTTTATTCGCTATTTAAACTAATCTGGTTTGCTAAAAGATTCGCCTTTCACTCATATAGTTCACGTAGCGACTATTTCTACAGCAAGATAGTTTCCCAAGTCGTGACTTGATATTCGCAAAAACTCTCCCAAATATGCCATCGCGAATTATTTGTTTTTCGAAGCTAAACAAGACAAATAGAAAGCTATATAATACTCTCAAAGCTTGACTGTTTAGTTTCACGATCGCACTTTTCTGACTTCTTTGATATTTTGTGCATTAAATTGCGATACTAACGAATTGCATGTTTTTCTTGTTGATAGAAGAGAGTATTCCAAAAAGACAACTAATTTGCACTTCTGTTTATTTTATAAATATGCCATTTTTATAAAACTTAATGTAATGATACTTACCGTTGCTTATTTCATAGTATTATATATGATCAGCAATTTTGGGGGAAACGTTATAAAAAGAGGATCTTGTATTGGAACTTAGCAGCACAAGAGAGAAAGTATTTGAAGGAGGTTAATTAAAATGAAACTCAGTTTACACATCTTTTGCTAACTCATTGTTTGTTTTCCTTTTCAACAGTAAATCCCCCACCTCCTACGCCACCAGGTGAGGAGTACCGATGTGTATCTTATCTCCATTTGACATATTTTTAACATATACATGTGCTAACATACTTCTAGAACAATATTTCAAACATTTGACCTTAAAAAATTTCTGATTTAAAATGTCTAGCCTTTATCATAAGTTAACATTTCCTGATGATACCTTTTGTGTCCGTTGATCTATTCATCATCAAATCATTTCAACATAGGAGGTTCCATATTACTAAAAACAAAACCTATTTGGTGCTTTCAAATGTTATTTGAATTCTAACACATCATAGTTAATATTGATTACAATAACTATAATAGATCAGGAAATATCTTAGAACAGTTTAACCTCTGAGACAATTAAGAACCAACAAGAGAATTTTGGCACTGCAAACTAAGATAATATTTAGATGTTAGATGAGTTTTCCTATAACTATACAAAACATATTTTCGGCATTGTTTGTGTGTGTGGTTGAAATATAGAAAAACTCGGTTTCGAATTTTATCAAAAAAATGAAACTTGTGTTTTAATGCAATATTTATTACAAAATATCATTCTAATTGATAGTTTTGCAAAATAAACTGTTTATATTGGCATAAATATGCTTACAACATATTTGTAGGCAGGTATTTTAAAATTCTCAAAAACAGCCAATTTCAGCATATGACGTCATTCTATCGGCTCTTGTAACCATGGTAACGGTCTAATTAGCACGTGATCAATGTTAATTGAAAGGACACATACTAATTAACAATCATGCCAAGTTTGAAGCCAAACGGACAAGGCATATTGAAAACTCAACCAGATATGTTTGGCCAAAAGGCTTGACCGTTTAAGGGTTAAAGAACTTCAGTTTTATAAAATGAAACTTGAGCAGCAAATTGATCAGTTTTTAAATACTGAAGTAAGAACTTTCAAAGATGGCAAATACTCCACTGAAATAAGAGAGGTTTACCAAGACCAAATGAGCCTTGGTGTTGGAGCTACAGTAACAGTGTAGAAAAAATTGTCCGAGAAGTACTTGAAAAAATTTGTGGGGTTTTGGCCGAAAGGTTGCCAAGCCAACATTTGCCAAGTATCTGGAGGCCAGAGGATTGGCTCAAATGCAACTTGTGATTTCATAGCTAGAAAGCGAAAGCAAAGGGAAAGTCTTTTGAATAAATGTATTTCTATAAAACATATGAGAATATCAGTATTGGCATTGTATTTCAAATCCATATTTAATACAGCTATGATACGATGTAAATGTTGTCTCTAAATAAATGTATCAGTGTGCATGTTGCTGGTACGAGTTTGCCTGTTTATGTCTTATTGTTTCTTGCCAATTGCTTCTGCAGAATTTGGGTGAATTATAAGACTTTCCAAAAGTTTAAGGTAGAAGCTCCCATTGGTTACCATCGTAACCACAAGGAAACTGTCTAAAACATATCTTTAAACATAATCTTTGTATCTTTTGAGATATCAATATTTAGAAATAGCATTGTTTTGAAAGAAAAGGCAAAAAACCTAACTTAGGTATTAAACACCCGTTTCTATGGCAACGTGTAACATCACTATTGTACACCAAAAATATGAACATCGACTGGAGTGAAGATAATTTTCATTTCAGGTAATATTTCCATGCTCAGAAACTGCTAAAAGCGCTCTAAATCAATTACTTTGGAGGTTTTTCTATTACTTTGGCAACAGTGTAACCATGGCATCCTACTTGTTCCAACCAAAATGTAGAACACAAGTCATAGTAGTTGTTGTCCAAATTTGGTGGCGAAAAGAATGGTTGTTCAGAAGTTACAGCTCAAAAGGTTATAATTTTCAAGGATTTTTAGCCTTTTTGGTGCCGTTTATCTTGGTACTTTCTCACTAAAAATTTACATAATTTTGTCCAAATAAATCCCTAATAATGATAACTTCAAAATTTTATATCTTGGCAACCATTAGACCAATTTTTGTCATTTTTGCACCAATTTTTTTCTTGCAACCTACCCTACCTGCTTAAAGTGCGTAAAACACGTTTCTGTGAACTTTAAAATTTGCCCGACCTTCCTTAATTTTTTATAATTCAGTCTTTGGGCCACTGACAGTACTATAATAAATGACCTGTAACTGCAGCTATTAAAATTACCTTAACGATGGCCAAAGTCTATAATGACAAATTAGACTCTTGTGTTTTGTAGAGATTTAGCTTAGAATCATTCAAGGTGAACTCGGGATATATTTGAGATGACGGTTAATGGAACACAAATCTGAAAGAGAAGCGAGCAAGACTATGGGTGGACTTCTTACAATGTCAAAGCTGTTAATTTCTACAAAGAACGGGACATCATGTCTATCATGCAAAAGCAGAATTTCAGTATCCTGATGTATTGCGACGGTTACTGAAACTTTTAAACTTTAGTGTCACCTTATCTTTGCATTTTTTATTTCAATGGGCACTCCTCCAAAATTTGTAAAAAAGCTATACTATTTTAGTATCTGAAATTCTGTTCGCAAAACGCGGAAAATATCGATTCTGAGAACCCTATGTTTCAGGATCTACTAAAAATGCATGTCCACAGAACTCCAGAAAACTCGCGCATTCGTTGTTCGTTTTTTGTCTCCGGCTTCGTCCGTGCGTTTCCATGATATTGGTTCTCTGAGCAGTCAAGCGGGAATGGAGGGACGTCGTCATCAGCTGTTCCAGTTGTTTCATTGATCGGAACTCAAGTATTTCATTAAGTTTGTTTTTATCGATACAGAGCGGTTTTTTCACAAAAGAGTTTGCCGTTCCTTGTCCAGTTGCCAATGCAAGGTCAGTGACCGTCGAGCCGGAGCTGGGCGGGGGGAGGGG
>JAOEHT020313176.1:0-10133 GCA_025448195.2 Parazoanthus atlanticus | reverse complement strand
TTGGACACCCAAGGTATTTCCGACCTAAATTTGAAGCTTTGAAGCAATTAAAATTATACTTGTAGTACCTGTAGTCCAATTAAGGAATTCGTTGGATGACGTCATAATTTATAATTTATGGGAATTTTTTTACAAAATTCGTTCTATTTCCTTCTTTTCCATTTCCTTCTTGAATTATTTCCTATTTGAGCATATAAATAAATAGTTTAATTTTTTCATGAAAATTTGTTGCAATTTTGCTAAAAATAAGATATTTTTAAGATTCAAGACGGTCACCAAGAAGGTGGGCATGTTGTCCAATAACTGCTGCAGCAACAGTTTTTAGTTAAAACTTGATTGTTATCACGGAAAGCAATTAGTTAGGCCAAATGCTCAGCTTTTTCATGTAACCATTTTGAAAATCATGGGGATCCAAATAATCTCCCTCCGCCCACCTCTCCCCTCCCTCAAATATTGGTGTTTCTACAAAGGGCTAAACCATTAAGGGTTAAACTGAACCCATGTATATGTTTTATGTATTGAATAGAACAATTTTTGAGAGCAATTGCAGCCTGAAATTGCAAAATTTACATCAAATAGCCTCGGGATATGATACCTGTTTCTTATTACAAAACAGCGTGTATCTTATCAGTAAACACGCTGTTCGTTTTTTTAGAATAAGAACACTGCGGTCCCGATTTTCTCGAATTTTGTTGACAACAAGTATTAAACAAAAAAATTCAAGCATAAACTTTTATGGCTCAAATCCATAAGAACCTGATTTTCAACTACAACAGTTATTTTGTGTATGAAAATAAAAACAATTTGAAAAATAACAATTTGAAACTAATCTTGCCAAACAATTAAGAACAATGAGCTAATCGGCCAAAATTATTTGGATCTTATTAAAACAAAAAGCGTGTACATTTTGAAATTACATCTTCTGAACTCAAATGCTTTCACAGACATTTAAGAAAGCAGTTTTGATTTGTTTTGCGGATTTCTGTGGGGTGAATGGAGGAATATGTTCAGCTTGATCTTATAAAAATGTTTTGTATTCGTTTCTAAGCGGGTGCAAACTCAAATGAATCGCAAGACGGGTATCGGCAGGGTGCGCGCCCTTGGCATGTTGCGGGATAATTATATAACACATCGGCTTTTATTTAAGGTACAGTAAAAACAAGTTGTTTCTTTTGTTTGCGATGTCAGAAATAATGAGATATTATCACAAGAATTAGTGTAGCAATCATGGTGATAACACAACCCAAAACCGCCCTGACAGCTCCATTGTGTTCAGAAATGTTCAAAACAATAACTCGCATATTCATAATTAGCTAATCTTGTAAGTTTAATGTTATCGAGATGTCGAACGTTACCCTTTGGAAGGAAATTGATTTGCACAGCTTAGCAGCTGTATAAAAATCTCAAGCACACAAGTCTAATCGCGATATTTTTGCTTCTTTTTACTTAAAATCGTAAACAAAACGCATGACTCGCTAGCTGTTTGATCGGGTCATGTTAATTTCCACCTGTTTTCACTGACAGGTGCACGTAGCCGGAGGAAGCACGAAAAACAAGAAACGAACAAAGTCAAAAAGACTTCTACAACAATTTTGCGACGAAATCTGAAGTTGGACTGCGCCCGAAGCATTCCGATGATTTGACAACGTTTTCTGCAACTCCTTAACAAAAACGTCTCCCCGTTAGCAAACTGTTTCTTCTTCAATTATTAAAGAAGTTGGGATCAAATTTACATACAGATGTGCCGAATATTGCTTTCAAGTCCGACGAATCAGCTTTTCCATATAAACAATGGCACAACTAGCGCTACTTGGCCTCGTTAAACACATAATTATACCAACGCACGTGTCGAACTAAGAAATTCAAAAGCCAAATAAAATTAGTCTTTTTGTTGCATTTATGTAAGAAAAACAATAAGAACTACAGCATAACTCATATCGCTGGGAATGTTTATTGAAATATAAATCCCTCGCATTTTTCAAGAATCTTGATTATTCACTTATAGATAATATATAAATACACATATATAAAACAGAACATGTTGTCGTGAGTATTGCTTATGTGCTTTGCTTTATTGGCTGTTGTCTTGGCGACAACAAATTGTAAAGGTTATTGTTCGAAGCTGAACCGCATTTAATAAGATATATTTCAGTTTACAAAAACAGCAGCGTCATCTTTTGGTCTGTGCGGTTTGTCTTGGTAGAAAGACGTCGAACGAAAGTTGCCAAAACTGGAGAGCGTGGAAAACACTAATCAGGTAGAGTTGAAACTTATTCCTTCCTTACAAGCCTTAAATTAGCTGCCTTGCAAATAATTCATACCCTTTGATTTTTTGGTTCACATTTGTGTACTTAGTGGCTAATTATATATAAAAATGCTATAGTAATAAAATCAAAGCGCTACTTTTTGATGTTTGTTTCTTATGGTTTTAGAATCTCCGTCATCGAACTTATACGTTTGATTTAGGGAGACTGATTTCAATGTTTTGATAGTAAAAGTTTTCCGCTAAGAATGCAATTAATTGATTGTCCGCTAGTAATTTTGTGAAGTTGAATGCGTTACTTAAGTACAGGCATGCGCATCGGCAATAGCGACGTAATTATAACACGAAAAATAGTTTTAAATTTTAGGGAAAATACACTGACTTTTTGTTCAATATTTCTTCATCTAAATGTACGCAAATACACTCTTTTTATATATTACTTTTATTAGAACTTTTATTTTTTGGGCCGAGGCTAAACGTTCTTAACTTTTTTTCAGGATCTCAGCCTCAAAATGTTCTTAAAAGTGTTCTTGATACTTTTTGGAATCATTCAAAGGCCGTTTCCCACATCTAACCCAATTCATATATGTACCCAAATACATTGCTATCGCCTGTTAACCAAAATCAAATGTGAAGTTGCACTGCTCTCTCCCGATATTTAGTAGCGGTTTTTCCGTTCCATTCTCAATTTATGGATACAAACGTTCTTTGCTTAGTCTCAGCCCGAGATGTTCTTACAAGTCCTTAAACATGTTCATAAAGTTTGGCATTTTTTAGCCTCAATGTTTAAATTAGTTCCTATTAAAAAAAATGAGTGTACAGACTTTTTGTCTGCAAAAACCCCAGTTTGGGGATTTTAGCTATTCTATATTTTGAGATGCACGAAAGGAGCCTTAAGACTGGTGGCGCCATAAACCAAATTCTTTTATAGCATGTTTTTGACATGAAAGACCCTTTTTGTAAGATTGTCACGAAACGAATCTTATTAATAAATAATTAAGTAACCAAGTTACTGTCATAGCTGGGGCTAGGAATGCAAACTTTCAACAATTTGTTATAGTACAATTCTCTCCGTTCTCAGTTTTTTTCTTCTCTCATTTTACGTTTTGACACCTTTTGCGTACAGTTCAAAATCAGATTGATATCTCGCATGTTTTGAAAGTATCTAAACTTAATGTCATTAATAGTTTTTTTGAAAGGGTAAGTAAAATTTGAAAAAAACCCCGTAAGAACTGAAATAAGACAAAAGATCATACTAAACATTTTAATCACTTTATCATATTTATTCTTGTGCAATTATCATACTCGTGTTGTTGTACTTATTTCTCACCTGTGTTCTTACAACTATATTATATTCTGAATAAGAAATTTATAAACTCAGAGTGGCACAATTTTATGCTTAAGAAACTAAACTTTCTTGAAAATACTTCAAAATTATTAGTGGAATTTGTATAAGTGAAATTGTTTGTGAAATATTTCTCAAATCATTTTAGTGAACAGGACGAGTAGTAATCGCGATCAGTTTTCAACTTTCTTCCTTACCAAAATAATAACATGCAACTAAAATAATATTCAGACTATTTCAAGCTGCATCTCTTCGATTATTGGCCTATTTGCTGCGATATTTCACAGTGTTATGTAAACGTCCAAATGTATAGAACTTCGTTGTATCCATTTGGGTGCCATGTTGTTACCATAGCAACTTCGCCACAGTCTCCTTTTAACCACTTGCAAGGATCATCGCGTTCATATGATCTTATCATTTGACAGAAAATTATACATACAAATACAAATACATACGTAATTACAAGAAGTTTCCAGGAAGTCCAATCACAGGAACAGATGAAATATACGAACTATAATACTAACTGTAAAATTTCGCCCAGTTTAGAGTGGATATGTTGTTCAATCGTACGCCCACAGGTGTATCTCTGCTGATAAATGATGAAATTAAAACTCTTCCAATATTAAAACTCAATTTAACCTTGAGTTTTGCTAAAGTGCTGTTGTTTCGGACTGCATATTGTTCTACTCGGTAATGTAGACCCACATAGGACCAAAATTGGTTAAAAGAAGGTCTGAAGTCAGTTTTGAACTCGACATCTGTGTATACAGAGAATTTACCGTAACATTAACAGGGAAGGCATTGAGTAACATTGCGGATTGTCCAGTTGAAAGCCCATAAGAACGTCATCGTAACAGACTTTTTTCATATGTTTCCTGACTGAATCAGGAACTCATTTCCGCTTTCTTTAGTAACAACTTATACGTAATTTGTGTATCACTTTGAGAAAAGTTTAGAAACCGGACGAACACTTGGGCTATTTGTAATGACAGTTCGATGGCACAAAATTGTCCTACTTCACAGGTTTTTATCGAGGTAAAGCGCTCAAAGAAACGGCCCCTAGTCAAAGTTATGTAAAATACTTTTAACTATCCTGGTGAGTTAACCGTTTTTCATTAACTCAATGGCATACAAATGCCGGCAGCGAGAAGGTGTAAAATAGTAGCACCCAACCAACCCTTACTAGAAGCTTTATTTATGGAATCTATTTCAAAAAAATCAACTTAGATATGCAATCACGTGAACCAGGCAATCATTTGTCATTTCCTGTGCGAACATGTATGAACCAGTCAGTGGTCGATGAAAATATTTTAAGTTTCTGCTTAAGTGGTGCGTAGACTGCGAGCACTGAGTCGGCCTTCCTTCTCCTCCGAATGAACTTTACGAGCGGCGACTGCGAACGAGTCGGAGAACAACAGCGGGGAGGAAGAGACTGCTCGCAGTTTAAGTAGCGCGTTGCTCTCGGTTAGTGTCGAGGACACGTGAAATACCAAAAACCATTGTAACAAACGAGTGCATGAATTGATGATTAATAGCTACTCCGATTAAGGCGAGGATTCCTGTCTGGTCTATTTATAAAAGGGAGGATGGAGACGTGCGACAAAGGCTTAATACATAATTCAAGCAGCCTTTGTTGGCCGGCGGGCGGAAACAACTGCACGGAACTTGCAAGTCCCTTTGAAAGCATACGTTTAGTATTGATTGCTCCTAAAAGAAAAAAATGTCTTCACATTCACGCTTTGATGTTCCTATTGAACTGGCTGACTGTAAACTCTGTAATATTGGCAAAGTTGAAGTCACTGAACACCTGTAGATAACAATAAGAAGACAAATATGGTCATTATCGACTAGTCTGAGACAGCAGTCTTGGCATGGTACAAAACACAATATTTAAAAAGAAAGTTTTGTTTAGCTACAAGATTTAAACAGATTTAACTTTGATTTTTCTGGAGCGAATCCACAACCCAAAAGGTAAAGTACACTGCAAACAGCGATGTGTTCCGTGACAATTAAAATTCAAGAATTTTGAATGGCTTTTAATTTCTTTAAATAAAACAAATACTTTTCTTCAGTTTTAAAGGAAGATGTTGTCAATGACAATAGCTGTCTATCATGAAACTAAGTGCTTTGCTTTTGAACAGTTTGTAGTTGCATGTGACCATTAAGCTTTCTACTTTCACTTATACCATCCCTTTGACAAAACATCTCTTCTTTCATTTCTGAAACTGTTAAAGAACTCAAAAAGAAACGAACACCGTTTTAAAATATCAACGGATGTATGCAATCCAATTTGTTCTAAATTGTTTTCTAATAATACGAAAAAGAATCGTTCCTCGATACTTTAAGTATCGATGGCAAAAGCTGTCGCGGCCTTGTGTGGTGTGCAGTCAAGTGATGTGACTGCCTATACCGTATGAGTGACTTCGTTGTGGCTCTAGTACCAGCTGTTCACTAGGTTATATGCATGGTACTTTAAGGCGCGGGTTCCTTAACAAAAAAAGCAGGCCGAAACAAATCTGACGAACTCGCGAATCAAAGTATACAGCTTCAATTACTGCAGGTATGTAGACCTATTTGTTTACGTGAAAAACTGGAGAAAAAAGTGTCCTTTTACTGTTTTTTAACAACATGCAAATCATTGTTATTACATCTCGTTTTCTGCTCGGTTTGATTTGTAAAGCTCAGAGAACGTAAGAGAGAGCGATGGGAATGCATTTGTTTTATTTATTTGAACCATTAGTACAAGTTAACAGTCATAATCAAGAAACGTACAAACTTATACAAACAAACGACGTCCGTCAGTCCCGGTAGTAATGAGAACAATATTATGGTATAGCTGGTCCAAGTGTTCGAGCAGTCTGAATGCAACAATCTTGATTTGGTTAAATAATTTCATAGTATTTGTAAGCTTTTTGTTCATTGTGTTTCGGCTAACATAAAACAACAAAACCATACTAATAAAAAACCTTGTAAATTGACAAAGATAAACTTCCTGGCGGGCTACCATCTGTCCTTCTTTCCGCGCTAAACCGTCCGTGGATTTAGTCTCTCGACAATCTATCGGGGACTTAATTTGCCCGGCACGCGAGTAGACCAATGCTGGTGTCGTGTACTTACTTTAATCGGGGAAAACAGCTCAAAACACTAAAGTTTGGTTACTCGGTTACAGTAAATTGGGACTGAAGGCTGGGTAAAGCATGGCGGTTCATTTAACGACCTAAGTTGACCTGTTTTATTATTTTGCACGTCACAATCTCTTTTTGACCGATCTTGCTGACGTCACTTCTTGCTTAGATAAGTTTTGACCTAAAGATTCGTTGGATAACGAATGGAAGTAAAAAATCAAAAAGCGCATATCAAGAGCAGTTAGTAATGTGCCAGGTTTTATGATTAAAGTCGAAAGTCTAACAGAGAAACTACGTTTGGAGTTTGGAGACTATGTGAGAGAAAAGGTCTTTAGTTATTGATTTCTTGTATTTTCGTGTTAAGGACATCTACTGTTCTTTAAGTTACAAATTTTGGTTGACAAGCTCTATTTTGGCCGAAATATATCAAATATGAGGACAACTTGAAAAAGACGGCTTTGAGAAAATAATGCCTTCAACTTTGGGAGAGGTAATCTTTTGATCAGCAGAAAAACTAACATTTTTGTCAATTAATCGCTTAGAACTGATCTGCATAGGCGCCAAATGATAATGATAATAATAATAATCATATTTCTTATAATTTCTCTTAGCTGTTCTATGCAAATTGACTTTTTCCCCAGTAGTTTAATGCCGTTGTAGCAAAATTAATAACATTCAAAACTTTGATGCAACTTTGCCAATACAAGTAATTTGTATGCTAGGAATTATAGAATTTGTTTTTTTAAAATTTAAATTGTGCAGAAAGATTAACAATAAGTTTTAATAAATATGCTGTGTATAATAAAAGCTATCATTTAATTACACTGGGTGTTTCTTAAACCCGTTTCTTTATTGAATTATTAGACTTTTTCGAAACCTTTGATATCGCCGAGCCTGCGCAATTGGAATTTGTGATGAGAATGTTTTGAACCAAAATGTACCACTGATATACATTTAGAGATCAGGCGATGGGATTTTAACTTTGAAAAAGGTATTTGAGGATCTGGAAGTTGCCAGCATCTTTTAAGAAACTCTGTTATTAATAAATATAATTTTAATATATATCCAATAGATATTTATAGCATGGATTTATACCCTCAATGACTTACAATTTTCTTTCTACTGTGTAAAGTATTGAGACCTTTTGTAATGCTTTTAAAAATCTTTATTACTATTATTATTATTTTTACTATAACTGTTACTATCATTATCAATATTATTATCATTACTATTATCGTTATTATTGTTCCCCAGCTGGCGCCATCTACTTTTTAAAAAATATTAATATATATCCTGTTGCGCAAGCTCAAGTGTTTGCACATTAACTAACTGAAGCATTTACACGTGCTACTTTGGGTTGCGTGCTGAACGTGTGTGCCAAATAGTTACAGATGATAAAATCTTTAAAATAGTTTGGCAATGTTATTGCAATGTTTCTTTAATGTTGCTATTCCCTGCCGGATATCGTTGCTAAAATCGAACTTTCCACCATGGCATGTTAATCGCGGCCAAGGTACGCGTCGTGAATTCAAACACAGCGGATAGTTCGATGTTGACTAGTAATAAAACGAGGAAAAGACTGTGTGTGAGTTTGCAAAATTAATCCAATCAAGTAATGAAGCCTGTCAAAAGGCAACACCAAACTTTCAGTACGTATACCAAGTTTGGAAGAGTTTCATTGAATAATAAGCACTATAATATGAGTTTTAGTGTGGTCACCACGTTGATAAAATCCATCCCAACGCCTTCAAACTTTGTAAACCTAAACTGTAAAGCTAAAAAGGCCAATAGAAAAGTACTTACAAGTACAGAACCCCGGATATAAGTGCATACCTAATTGCGCTATAATTGAAGGTTTTATCTGTATATACAATACTAGTTTCTATTTACCGGGGAGCAAGGGTTATCGCTTTATGCACGTTAGAGATGTCGGAGGAAATTCAACTGATTAACGCTAGAAACCAAGTTCATACTAGATAAAGAACCCGTTAATTTTTCAAGCTGCTGAATGGTTTTGTGCAAAAAGCAAAATATATAATAATAATAATAATAATAATAACAACAACATAAATAATTACGTTTTAGGAGGACTATACAGAGTCGTAGTGCTCTTACAATAAAGAAAAGACTAAGAGAAAAAATTCCAAAAATAATTATACGATTGCAAAGCAACGATAAGCAAACACTGAAAGACTAGTTTTCAGAAAAAGAGTTTTCCTTTCTTTCTGCAACAAACTCTATATATTTGGGGAGATATTCGAAAATAGGAAAGAACAAAAATTTATTTTCAAACTTGGCACTTTTAATAAAGTGATTCAATCTCCAACCAATGGTGCGGTTTTAAACGTCCCTTTTCCCACAACTCCCTATTTTGCTCAGACGAACGACTAACGCTTGAAATGGCCGCCTTCTAACCAAACTTACGGCGCAAAAACGAACCCTTGTCTAGACGCAAAATAGACCCTCTTTCGAAAAAAACGTAACTTCTCTATACAGCCCATAAATGCAATCCATTTCAGATTATCGATTTTTCACATATTATCATCAACGTATCACAATTGCAGTAAGTATTGGATCAATAACACTTTAAATGGTGAAAATGAAGATAAAATAATATTGCAGAGAACACGATTGTGGGCAGGGATTGAAAACTATACACTTTCCAATAATCAAACAACCAGTTTTCAGCAAACATACTGACGTTCATAGTCACGTGACCTATAACGTTACGTATCCGCTGTATCCACATTGGCTGTTACAAACTTAATGTTTACCGAGCTTGATGAAGATAATGTTAATACTGCATTTGTTAGGAATTACGTTTATGGACAGGGATTACATTTGTGGACAGCGATTACATTTGTGGACAGGAATTACATTTGTGGGCAAGGATTACATTTGTGGAAAGGGATTACATTTGTGGACAGGGATTACATTTGTGGAAAGGGATTACATTTGTGGACAGGGATTACATTTGTGGGCAGGGATTACATTTGGGGACAGGGATTACATTTGGGGACAGGGATTACATTTGTGGACAGGAGTTACATTTGTGGTCAGGGATTACATTTGGGGACAGGGATTACATTTGTGGGCAGGGATTACGTTTATGGATAGGGATTACATTTGTGGAAAGGGATTACATTTGTGGGCAGGGATTACATTTGTGGGCAGGGATTACATTTGTGGAAAGGGATTACATTTGTGGGCAGAGATTACATTTGTGGGCAGGGATTACATTTGTGGACAGGGATTACATTTGTGGGCAGGGATTACATTTATGGATAGGGATTACATTTGTGGGCAGGGATTACATTTGTGGGCAGGGATTACATTTGTGGACAGGGATTACATTTGTGGACAGGGATTACATTTGTGGACAGGGATTACATTTGTGGAC
>JAOEHT020313085.1:0-10134 GCA_025448195.2 Parazoanthus atlanticus | reverse complement strand
AAAAATCGTGCTAACATCTTTCTAAGATCGTGATAACATCTGGTTAACATCTTGCTGCGGTCTAGCTGAGTTCTTTTATGTGTGAACTTAGCTTTAAGTGGATGAGAGTCCGTAAATATCCATGGACGAAACACTAATTAACCCATCGCATGCAGGTTAGCAGAAGCTGGTAAGTTGAGTTCAGTGCCTTATTGAAGCGCAGTGGTGGGGCCGGAGTTCGAACTCATGACTGTTCAGTTCTGAGTTAGACATTCACGCTAACCAGTGGACTACTGCACCGTCTACAGAAAAAAAGACTGACAGACAGACAGACAGACAGACAGACAGACAGATAGTATAGGAATGCTAAAAATCTGTTTAGGATGTACTTGACCAATGGTAAGGCAAATTAGGTGAACGAGTCACTAAATGACAACGAAAATGAAATTCCAACGATAAAGGAATGTACCAAGATCTGTTTTGAGATAACTCAAACAACATGGATACACAAACGAGAAACAAAAAACGACCACAAATAACACAAAAAAACCTTGGCCAAACGCAGATGCAAGGCGATGCAAGTCAGTGTAATCTTGCGCTCAACTTGCGTTTCGCTTAGCTACCAACGTGCATGGAGTTGCACTGACTTGCATCGACTTGCAATGACTTGCAATGACTTGCATTGACTCTGAGCAAACTGAAATTTGAGCGCAAGTCCATGCAAGTTCTTCATTGGTAACCAAACCAAGTCAAAACTTGCACTGACTTTTGCATCGACCGGCATGTCTTGAAAGAAACAACATGGCGCATACAACGAACAAATCAACACAAACAAGAAATCTTATAGCAAGAAAGGAAAACTTGTTGGTAACTTCACCTACGTTGTTTGTTTCACTGCGCTGCCCATCCGCATTCAACATTTTGTTAAACTGTCTTAGGACTGCTCTTTCCCACCGCCAATATATGTTTGCTATAATGCAATTAAAATATTACAAGATTTTATTAAAGATGTAAATCATTGGATAACAATTATGTAAACAAATCAGGATTCCTCTGTTTTGTTTATCTTGGGTTTTTTTTTTAAAAAACGGTCTCTTTATTGATATTTACAATGTTCTATTCTACTGTCGTTACGGTTACATTAACAGTTCGCTCATACAGCTTATTATTAAACCTTAGCTAGTTACAATTTCCATTCATAAAGTTTAACTAAAGTGGCGAAAATTACATTGCACTGGGACTCTAACGATTGGATATACATTAACTGAACAGCGTCAGTTTTTGACCTCGACTTGATGTTTAATATATGTAAATACCAACGTAGATGTGAACTTTTCACAACTCTATGTATTGTTGGATGCTTGGACTTGCTGGTATTTATGTATATTCAACACCATGTCGAGGCTTGCACTGTTAAAATGAGTCTATAGTCATTGTAATCAGCGGTAACTGGGAACACGAGACTGTATTATTTAAGTTTGGTTTTGAAAGTGCTTGCTTTCTTTTCACTCCCTGCAGACTTCCCAATCGAAATAGGTAATGGTGAACAGGAGAAGGAAACCCCAACGTCGAGAAGCATCCGTTCTACAAACGATTCTTCAACTTCTTCTGATGAATCCGAGGCGACCCGCAGTAGCGCTGTTCGCTGCGAGGTGATCCGGCTCAATCCCGATGTATTTTCCCCTGACAAACCCGTCCACGTTCAGGCTACTGTCACTTACTTCAACTCGACTAAACCACTTCAAGTCCACGAGGCCGTTGCCACGTGGGTAGAAAATGTCAAGCTTGACCAATTTACCGCCTGTCTTGCAAGAGTAGGACGTGGCAAGCGTCCTTCGTTTGGCCAAGCCAATTTTTATTGGATAGCGTACCAGGGAGCACCAGATGGAGGTGTGTCCGGACGGGTGATATTTCCCCCCTGGTGGAGTGGGACGATCTGTCAGAGAGTCAACTTGCCTCCGGTAAGGGTCTGCAGTAGTGACTGGTTGAGATGTTTCTCGGTCTTTCTCTTATACTCGTGGGCTACAAGAGGGTATAGCTGGGGTTAACAGACGACTGTAAATAGCCTAAAATATAACTGATAGCTGTTAATTTCAATCAGCTTAGCTGACACATGACAAATGGCTTGGCAAGTCTTATAATTCCTTAAAGAGGCCGTCCACCATGCAGGCATGGGTACAGGGGGGGTCACGGAATTAGCTCATCTGCTGCATACAGTTATACCTTGGTGCTCTGTTGTGAAATATGGTGTTAGTTTGGTTCAAGCCTTTTTCCTTTGTCTTACCCAAGGGGGGTGCCCTCGGGAGCCATTTTTGCCCCGTTTCACATCGAGATTTTGGCAATGTTTAGATGCCCTCATCTCTGAATTTTTGCAACGCAAATCTAAAAAAACCAGCTGCATTGTTTGGGAGTTGGGTTGAATTACAGCCATATCTTTTCTAGATTTTTTTTTGAGCTGGCTTTCCCGACGGCCACTTTGCCCAATTTCGAACACTTGCAAAAAGTGTGCATTTTCAAATATCATTAGAAAAATGCTTGCAAACCCAATCAGAAGTCTGAGCTCGTCCAGAATGTGATACAAGTTTTTTTTAACGGTAGCTATTTAAAAGTTTGGGATTTTAAAAACATTTTGTGCAATTAGCTCTCGAAGTGACGTTTTGATCGCAAATCATTCGAGTTTGATATATGAACAAGTAACACCGATTATAAAGTTTTGGCAGCCGAACCATCAAGAAAGCACCAAACAACTATTGTAGTGCCTACTGGTGGATGATAAATGTCCTTGATACAGAATTTCGAACCTGCACTGTCGACTTGGTCAAATATTTTCTCCTTTTCATCAAACAACTTGCCAAACGACTCAGCAAAATCGCGAGTTAATAACACAGATTCGAGGTCAAAATATTGAAGATGTCGGCTAAACTTCTCCATACAGTAACATTCTGATCTATGTGGTTTTAGTCCTATCGTCCAACTGTTTTGTCCACTGTAATTGTTTACGAGAAAAAAACCTACACCTGGCACACTATAGTTTACGCCAATAGATTGCCCCCCAAAGGTCGCAATAGATCTCACATAACCAGACTGAGCAAAAATAAGGCGAATTAAAGAATCACTAACCTGGCTCACTATAGTTTGCGCCAATAGATTGCACCACAAAGAACGTGATCGAGCTCACATCAAATGATTGAACGGACACAAGGCGAAGTAAAATTGACACGAGAAATATCTTAAAACTGGCGCACTATAGTTTATGCCATTAGACTGTCCCACAATGGGCGTGATTGACCTCATATCAATAGACTGAGCAAAAATAGGGCAAAATAAAGCTGACACGCGAAAAAATCTGACACCTGGCGCACTATTATTTACGCCACTAGATTGTCCCACAAAATATCTGATCCAGCTTACATCAATAAAGTGAGATGAAAATAGGGAAAGTAATACTGATACTGGCGCACTATAGGTTACGCCAATAGATTGCCCCATGATCGAACTTACATCAATAGACTGAGTAAAAATAGGACGATGTAAAGCTGTGAGTCACAAGTAAGGTCCTAAACCTGGCGCAGTATAGTTCACGCAATAGATTGCTCCACAAAGAGCATGATCGAGCTTACTTCAATAGACTGAATGAAAATAGGGCGGAGAAAAGTTGATAGGAGGAAAATATCATACATCTGGCATACACAAATATTCGCAATAGATTGCCCCAGAAAGGGCGTGATCGAGATTACATCATTAGACTCAGCGAAAGTAGGGAGAACTAAAGATGACATGAAAGAGTCAAACCTGGCGCACTGTAGTTTACACAAATAGATGGCCCCGCAAAGGGCGTGATATCGATTGAGCTTACATCAAAAAGACGATGCGAAAATAAAGCAAAGTAAAGAATCCTAAACCTAGCGCTAAGAATTTGCCACAGAAAGTACCTGATCGAGCTTACATCAATACTCTGAGCGAAAATAAGGCAAAGTAAAGATGACATGAAAAAAATTCATAAACCTGGCGTACTATAGTTTACTCCAATAGATTGCCTCACAAAGGGCGTGATCCAGATTGCATTACTAGACTGAGCGAAAATAGGGCGAGGTAAAGTTGATACGATAAAAATCCTATACCTGTCGCACTATAGTTTATGCCAACAGACTGCACCACAAAGGGCGTGATCGAGCTTACCTCAAAAGACTGAGCAAAAACAAGACGAAGTGAAGAATCATTGAACTAGCGCACTACGCTTTACGCCAATAGAATGCACCACAAAAGACGTGATTGAGCGCACGAGATTTTGAACGGACACAGGGCGAAGTAGAGCTGACACGAGAAATATCTTAAACCTGGCGCACAATAGTTTACGCCAAATTACATCAATAGACAATAAAATTAGTGCAAAGTGAAGTTGATACGAGAAAAAACCATCGCCTGGCGCAGTATAGTTCACCTCAACAGGTTGCCCCACAAAGAGCGTGACTGACCGCACATCAATAAACTGTGCGAAAATAGGGCAAAGTTAAGCTGACACGAGAATAAATCTTACACCTGGCGCACTTTAGTTCACGCAATAAGTTGCTCCGGAAAGGGCAGGGTAGAGCTCGCATCAATAGACTGAGCGGACATGACGATGACATGAAAAAAACTCATAAACCTGGCGCACTATAATTTACGCCAAAACATTGCCCCACATCGAGCGTGATCGAGCTCACATCATAAGATTGAACGGACACAGTGCCCAAACAAAGCAAAGTAAAGCTGAAACCTGTAGACTTCCTACACCCGACGAGCTATAATTCACGCCAACAGATTTCCATAACGTAGGGACCCTATCAACAGACTGCCCAAAACAAGGCAAAGTAAAGCTTTGCACTCTCCATGGTATTTGATAACCTCATACGCCAACAGATTGCAATCAAACGACAGCGCATAATCAGGGCAAGGTAACGCTGACACAAGAGCAAAGATATCCCAAACCTAGCGCACTATAGTTCACGCCATTAGATTTTCCCACAAAGAGCGGGATAGTGATCATGCATATCATAAGACAGGGGCATAGACGGGGCGACGTAAAGGTAATACAAGGAGAATTTAACCTAACGCACTATAGGCCAACGCCAACAGATTGCCTCACAATTAAATGCAAAGAGCGTGATCGAGGTTGCATCAAAATACGGCGCAAAAACAAGGCAAGCTGAGGCTGACACAATTAGAATTCTTGAACCTGGCGCACTACAGTTCATGCCAATATATTGCCTACGTTGGATTTCTGGTCAGCTGGGAGGCTGTGTTCTGCAGGCAACAGTTAATTTTTCTCAAAGCTGCACGATCTTGCGCAGCGTTCCTCAGTTCTTCTGTGGTTAGTTTTACTCCCAAGCCAAGTTGAAGAATGCTTGCTACATTTTCCAGGTAAATAGCCCTTTTCCCGTAATAAGATCTCTTCCATATGCAGGGGTCCACAGAGCAAACTTCGTAATCAAGTATTATTTAAGCCGACAGAGTTGATGGCGCAGCCAAAGAAACTATCACTCTTTAACTCTGAAAGAAAGCGGTGTCTCTTGTGTCTTAACATATAAGTTGTCATTACTAACATGTTCAGCTTCATTCACAAACACTCCGTAGTGCACGCTAATAGATTTGCAACAGAGGAAGACATAAAATGCACTTCAATGAGCGCACTACACTTGGCGAGGTAGAGTCTGCGTCAACAGATTGCCAAGCAAAAAAGTGAAGTAATGCGCAAATCAACAAACGTCCGAAAACAAGGCGACGTAAATCTGGAACCAGTAAACTTCCAACACCTTACGCACTAGAGTGCACGCCAATAGATTTGCAACAGAGGAAGAAGTAAAACGCACATCAATGAGCGCACTACACTTGGCGGGGTAAAGTGCGCGTCAACAGATTGCCAAGCAAGAAAGTGAAGTAGTGCGCAAATCAACACACATCCGAATACAAGGCGACGTAAATCTGGAACCAGTAAACTTCCAACACCTGACGCATTATAGTGCACGCAGACAGATTTGCAGCAGTAAGGCGCAGATTGAATACAGTACACTTGGTGGGGTAAAGTGCACGCCAACACATTGTTGAACAGAAAGCGAAGTAGCGCGCATATCAACAGACATCCGAAAATAAGGGACGTAAATCTTGAACCAGTAAACTTCCAACATCTGGCGAGCTAAGTGCACGCCGACAGAAACCCAGCTGTGTCTCCAATCTTGACAGTAGGTGTTACCGGATGACGTTTTATATATTTGTAGTAAAAAGAACTAAGGCAGTTTTGAGATCATTGAGAATCAGTCCACTCTCCACACACCAGGCCTTGTGCTCTCCAAATCTGTAAATGCCAGTCTATTATTTTTCTGAATCCTGTACTATTTACCATTTAACCATTAGCATTTTGCTGACCACTGATCATGAAGGCTGCAATTTAAGAATCGTTCGTCAATCTTCTCCTAGTCAGCTGGTTTTTCCAACCTGTGCCATATTACCTCGGTCCGTGGTGTACTGCAAGTCGTGTTCGACAGTACGCCAACGAAGTGGCGCCATATGCATTTTTCAAAGATGTTAATTTTTAAGATATGCGACGTTCTTAACCCACGGGCATAGCTACGTTTAAGTCTGAAAGCTTGAACTTACAAGTTGCTGATTTATTTATTTATTCATTTAATCGCTTTAATTATACAAATTAAAACATATATAAGTTGTATAATTTGAAAAGGTTTATACAGATATTAGAAAATCCTTATGAAAATAAACCTCCCTTACAATATCTGCCTATAATCAGGCCCGTAGGCATGGGATGCGCACGAACCCCCCCCCCCTGTCCCACGGGCCAAAAAGGGCCGCAGCAGTGTGCTCAATTTGTGTTTATGATTGGGAAAACATTATGTGTGGTAAGTCAATCTTAGCTTCCTGGCTACGGACCTGCTATAATATATATATTTGATTTTGTCATCAATATAAGTGAAACAAATACTTAGAATCTATCTCAGTTGACTATACTCGGGGGGGGGAGGTAATTCCTCACAATTGAATACACGGGTATGTACCACCTTCCTTTGGTATGGAATAGGGTAAACATTTTGCTTGATTAGTCTGGAAAAGGGGGATTGCCTGTGGATCACTGAGTGCTCTTTTAGTCTGTCCTGAGGTTTGGTTTGAAATAGGGTCTTTGTGCAGCACACCTCCACCCAAAATACGAGTGAGTACCCCCAACCCCTGCCCCCATCCCGTAGTCTCAATATGACATTCAGCTCACTTAAACCCTGGTTGTGTACTGTAAACTGTATAAACACTCTTGCTCTCAATTAAATCTTTAATGATAACTTAGTTCGCATATTGTTAGCTAAAAATCGTTAATCCTGTTTACACAGCTAACACGAAGCGATTAGTTTTACTATTTCTTGAGCTCAAATTCCTCGGGTGGCACCATCTTGAATGAAATTGGACGTTTCGTAGTGTCAGTATATGTTAAGTTGATTTGTTTCGAGAATGTCTGCTCTAAACTCGACGGTATGAAATCCACAGTTCTTCTAACTTCTTGATATGAATGTATGGATACAAGTAATGTCATCTTTTAGAACTTTTGGGAGTGAATGTCCAGGGTCTATATCCCTAAAATTGTGTATTATTAACTGATTGTGCTAAAAACCACACTGGTGCAGTTTGTCAACCCGCGTCGCAGGTGTCAATGTAGGAACTACTACTAAAACCTGAGGACAGGGTGTCATGTAACAAATAAAACTTACCATTGCCATCTGTCATGAATATAAAGAGAGTTTTGACCTCCTGACTGATCGTGTTGGCATCGTACATTTGAGCCCCAATATTTTAACTTTGTGAATGTGTACAGGTCTTTGGAATCCGTAAAGAATCCATATAGCATATATAACACAGAATCAGTCAAAAGTATTCTCCACAAAATTGACTTAATTGCGGGATCAATTTGCTCTAGGCTAGAATTTAAGTGCTTCTTATAACCACCAGCTAAATACGTTTTAGACAACTATTGATTGAGCTACTAATTTTTCACAATTTTTTTTTTATAAATTCGACTGGAATCTGCTATTTTACCTGAGCGAAAAATTTTCAAACCCGCAAATCAAATTAGAATACAAGTCAGTTGCGAAAAGCACGATTTTAAAATTTGCAACATGTTGCCGCTAGAGATCACGAGCTAAAATCGCGTTCCGTAGCATGTTACATGTATTTTTGTGAAAGAATAGTGCATAAGAAGTCGTTCCATATAACATCATATAATCAAAATTTTAAAGCGTTGAAGTACTCTACAATTTTATTGTTTTGTAGCGCTAGTTGCTTTAACAACTATGAACATTAGCGGTTGTTTTTGCGGCCAGTTTATTGTCAACAGCTTGCACGAAACAAACTACCAATTGAAAACAATGAGTAGAAAATTCAAAACCTGAAAATTAAGCAACAATTAAATAACTACATAAATAACAGAGACCCCACCACCTTGAATCCGGCAGAGCGGAAAGCGGTCTTCTCGCTTTTCTGGTTTTAGTGTTTAAAGGACATTTATGGTTCGTAACGTAAAAGTTACAAACTTTCGTAAACAAACTTAAGTTTGGTCAAAGATAGATATCTAAAAATTAGTGTTAGAGGAATTATTTGGGAGAGCCGGATGAGTTTATGATCAACAAAAATGCAACATTTTTTTAAAGTTTATCTCAGATATTCTATGACAAATTAATAGTATTATGTCAGACGTTTTTGGCCATGGCTATTGGCAGCAACTGAAAATTTAAAGACATTTTTAAAACTTTGACACATCTTTGTCAATGGGCAAGTAAATCACAAAACAATATGCTTGCGGTTTGGATCAGTCTCACTTGATTTCTAATTGAAAATATATTTCAAAAATTTTGCTATGGAAAAAGTTTGGGGCTAAGGGGGTTGATTACAGCCTCCCCCCTCCCCTTCCTGAGAGGGAGGGGTGGCAGCAAAAATTGTTTTATTTCCTAATTTTGATGTTCTTATATTTTGTTCCTTTGTCACAATACTGCTTGATACATTTAATTATGTTCCTAAAATACTATAGACATGAATCAGATTTGGTCGGTTGCTCTACTTTTAAACCCTAACTCAACTAACTTGCTGCTCAAATGAAATCTTTCCATAAAAAACGTCCATAAAGCCATGATAGCCTTGAAATGTTGTAAGTAATTAATTACATTCTTGAATTAAGAGCCTTATACAAATACTTAGGTATAACACCTAAATATTAGTAAAATTTTTGGATAGCTTAGAATTATTACTTGTTCATGAATGAGAGCGGTTTAGTATTTCTTACTTTGGTACAAAAAGAGACCCAAGGTCATTGGTATATATAACTAATTATGAAATTTATTAGCAGTTAGAGTTGAATAAATTATCGATGAATAACTATGACCAAGTTTACTATGTATATGCATGCAAAGTTTTGAGTCAAACGATAATTGATTAGCTAAATTAAGGAGGTTGATAACCCCCTCTCCTCCTCCTGGGAGGGAAGGGGTGGAAAAGTACCACCTGAGAGAGAGAGGGTTAATTCGAACAAAATTCGCAAATACATGTACATGTACAGTAAGATTTGCATATTATGTATTTAAACCTTTTTTTGTGGAGTGCTGAAGAACAGTTTTGTTGCAAACTAGCTATAAGAGCTTTGAGTTTGCAGGGTACACTGTAGTTGTTCTTTCTCCAATGTAGATCTGATCATTGATACATTGAGGATATTCGTATGTATGTGAGATGGTATATGACGTCATATGCTTGATATATTTGGTCTCTTGAGATTTATTTTGCCTCGAAAACTTATGACCGTGAATTCGAATAAGCTGAACCTGTATCATGTTCGTTTATTCGTGAAGCAAAGTTGAAGGGTCTTACCTTATTTTGTCATGAATCTGACCATTTGTTGCCGTGTTGAACTAGTGTATCGCTTTTTGGAAGGTGTATGCTGTGGAAATCTGGCAGTAAACAAACTAAATCATTTTTCTATTGACACTGCAATCCTAGCCAAATATGTCCAAACAATTTTCTGGTTCAACTCTTGTATCGTTTTTAAGAGTTCCTTTGAGGTCTGGAAGTGATCTGTCACACAGAAAGTGTGCCAGGGAGAAAGATTTTTTTGGGGGGGGAGGGGGAGGGGGAGAG
>JAOEHT020312996.1:0-10134 GCA_025448195.2 Parazoanthus atlanticus | reverse complement strand
CCACTACCACACTAGTGTGCACAGTAATTGTTACAATGTTGCCACTGTCATCGTTGTTGCAGCGTTGTCAGTATACATCGCTGTCACACTAATGTTGCTGCCATCGCTGTCACAGTGCTATCTAGGCCTCTGCTGTCACAGCGGAGCTAAGTACATCGCTGTCACAGTACTGTTACTACCATCGTTATCACACTAGTGCCAATTGTCACCGCTGTAACATTAGTGTAGACAGCACTGTGACAGTGGTGTAAACCTCAACCGCTGTGCTACCGCTGTGGGATTCCTCCTGTGTTATTATTGGTCCAATAATGTTGGCCATATTTGGATGAAAAGTTTAGATCAATCAAATCTGTTAAGTAAGTTGTTTCAAAGTTAACATCCCGTTAGGCAAAAGCCTGCGTTTCGAACGACACTCTTCCCAAAGCTTCGGAAGCTCCGACTAATGTTAAACATTTGAAAAACATAAAGCTAAAAAAATCCGCAATCATTATTGCTGAGGGTCTTTCAGAATTTTTATCCCATGCCTTGATTGGCCTAAGGTGTGCCTGACGGTTTGCCTATTGGAAAAAGTGTACTTATTAAAGACAGAGTGCTTATTGGAAACAGTGTGTTTATTGAAGACAGTGTGTCTATTGGAGACACTGTGTTTCTTGGAGGCGGTTCGCTTATTGAAGACAAACAGTGTACTTATTCGAAACAGTGTGTTTATTAGAGACAGTGTGCTTATTGGAAACAGCGTGCTTATTGGAGACAATGTGTTTATTGGAGACAGTGTGTTTCTTGGAGACGGTTCGTTTATTAGACATAGTGTGCTTATTGAAAACAGCGTGTTTAATGGAGACAGTTTGCTTATTATTAGAGACAGTGTGCTTTCTGGAGATAGCGTGTTTATTGTAGACAGTGTGTTTATTGGGGACAGTGTGTTTTCTGGAAACGGTTCGTTTATTAGACATAATGCTTACTGAAGACAGCGTGTTGTATTAGAGACATGGTGCTTTTTGTAGACAGTGCGTATATTGGAGATAGTGTACTTACTTGAAACAGTACATTTATTGATCTACATTTTTGAGATAGTATCTCAAAAGCAATTAGAAAAGCAGCTTTAATAACATGTTCTCTATAAACTGGTCCATCCTCATATGCCATTTAACGTAAACATTGCAATGCCTGAATTTTTAACAAATTGTGGTCAGTTGTAGTTTTCATATACCTTTTATTACAAATTATTTATTAGAGACAATGTGTTTAACAAAACAGATTCAACACAATTTTCAGTCAGTATTAGAAATTGTTTGATTTCAAACTCAAATATATTTTGGTAATTTATTACTTTAGTTTAGTGTAAAGGAGCTCCTAATCATACTGAAAAAGAGTTTGAAAGGAGCAAAATTTAGGCTACGAATAATACTTATGCTGTGTTCTTTTCTTTTTCTTTAGTTGCATGTGTTGGTACGTAATGATGACTGCAGAAATCACCAGAATAATAATTACGACAATAGAAAAGGTTACTATTCTCGGTTCCATACTTTTAATAACTGACTTGTTGGCACCAACCGCTACATGATCATCTAAGGAGAAACAGAATAACAAGACTGTCAAAATAAACCAGGTTAATGTCCGTCTCAGTTTTGTCCCAGTCTCACTGTCAGTCTCCGTCTCAGTCTTGTTCTAGTCTCATTATCAAGGTCCATCTCACTCTCGTCCCGATCCATCTCAGTCTCGTTCCAGTCTCATTCGCAGGATCCCTCTTAGCCTTGTCCCAGTTTCATTATCGGGGTCCGTCTCAATCTGGTCCCAGTCTCATTCTTAGAGTCCGACTCAGTCTGGTCCGAGTTTTATTCTCAGTCAGTAGTGTTCGTCTCAGTGGGTCAGTCTAAGTTTCGTCCCAGTCTCGGTCTCAGTCTCAATCTCGTCCCAGTCTCAGTTTCGTTCCAATATCAATAGCAGTCTCAGTCCCAGTCTCTTCCAGTTTCAGCCTCGTTCGAATATCAGTTGTAATCTTCTCCCAGTCTTGTCTCATTCTCATTCGCGTCCCATTCTCTCGCCTCCAATCTCGTTCTCAGTTTGAATAATATTGCTTGGGTGAATTAACAAACTATTCACATCCATATGCAGGCTAATGCAATTTTGAATGCTGTGAAAAGCGCACCAAAGCAAGTATATCCTAATTTGCAGACGAAACTCCAAACTATAGCATCTAGAGTTATTACCTATTCCATTTTATTATAAGTGGTCAACACCTTAAAGCAACCTGTAACTTATTTTCTTTTTCTTTTTCTTTGTTATCTGTAACATAATAAATACATAATTAACATTGTTGCTTTTGTTCTAGGAAATCAGACCACATGAATTACGTTCAAGCTTTGGTTTGGATAATCCAGCTACTAAGAGTAAGCAAGTCTAAAGTAATTCAGATGTTCAAAAGGGCCATCTGTTCGAGGGCCAAAGGGCATGGGTTTTCTCAATACTTTTCGTGTGGAAAAATTTTGCCTTGTAACATAATCATTAGCTACCTAACTTGTGGGATTTATGTTCTTGCCTGCGGCTTACTTGGTACATGCTTCTTTGAATTTTCGATTGATCGTTTTGTTAAATACAAAAAAAGTTGCGCGATTGTTTTCATAAAAAACAGATGATTTGAATTGTTTTCTATAGTAAGTTAGAACGCAAGCTCATACCGAAAACATTGAGGTTTGTAGTCGTTATCACGTTCCCAACAATGTTGTTAGCCACGCACTGGTACAAACCAGAGTCTTCCCTTCTCAACTTCTGAAGACTTAATATTTGATTATTGCTCTGAATACGGATTCGCTCTGTGGTTTTCAAAGGAACACCATCTTTTTGCCACTCCAGATCTGGTAGTGGATCACCGGTTGCCTTGCAGTGGAGGGTAGTGCCTTGTGTTTGGGCGACATTCACTGAACTCCTCGGGATAGTCTTGAACCAGGGACGCTCTGATGGAAGATGATATATTTTGATTGGTGTATATTGGTATAAAACTATTGGCAAGATTTTTCGCCCAAAAACTTACGTAGAGAGTTACAAAATAGGTGCATTAATACAAGCGAATCATTTGATTACCGGTAATCACAAATGACTCTTATTTCTTGTACCATGTTTGATTTACAAATTGGTGGTTTAAAAAAGCAGTTTTTTACCAATAATCAAATATCGGAATTCATCAAAGGAATGGATCCAATTGTGCAGGCTGTGGTAAATGGGATAATCCACCACCTCTAGAGCAGCACTACAATTCACCAAATCCCTCCATAAATAACAAAGAAAACGTAGCAAGAAAAGTGTTGTCTGACTTCAACGTATTCTGTAAAGCTAATTTATTCAATAAAACCCTGATTATACGCACCCAACGCTTGAAAAGTTTGAAGCAGACATCTCCTAACATAACTATCGGGTCCTCACTGAAGTTCAAGATTTTTACCCCGTCACTTAACACTTAAGGGCATAAACAATTTTTTTTACAAAATTGAGGCTTAGAGCATTTTCCATGCAAGTAATCAACACACTACTATTTTACTTCCATGGAAACAGTTAGGTACTGTAGTATATATTACAATATTTCTACTAATAATAGTAGCACACCTGCATAGCGCCATTTCTCAAAGGAACTAACCGAATTCTGTCAAATGGCCGTTATCCCGGATTTCAAACGTTTTGCCAGTTTTCTGTGTGACTCATAAAAACATCATCTTATTGTCTAAAACATTGAAAAGTACAAGTATGAAACATGCTTCTGAGAAAAAGTTCACACTTTGAAAGCAATACCTAATTAGTATAATTTGCCGCAAAATCGTCCGTAAGCGAAATTTGCAAAATCAAATGCAAATGCAAATTTCTTCCTTGATAAAATATTGCATATATTGCGTGAGTAATGTCTAAGAACTTCTTAAGACGGAATTTACGTCAGGTGGACTCTGCTGGAGGAATTGTCCTATTGTCGTTTTGAACAAAAATACAAAACTTAGCAATCTTCACTTCATTTCTAACGGCTGAATTGACCGATTATGTTTAAATATATCTATTTAAAGTTTAGATATTGAGTTACCGTGAACTGTCAGTTGTGAAGTTGAAGATTTTGTCCCGACAGAGTTTGATGCTTCGCACGTGTAAGTTCCTTCATACAGTTGGTTGTTACCCGCGTTCTTTATCATCAATGTCCCGTTTTGGGTGATGTCTGCGTCATGCAGATATTTACCGTTTAGTTTCCAGCGGATTTGTGGTGTCGGGATGGCTGTTGCAGCGCAGGGCAGATTTGCATTTTCTCCTTTTTCAATACTTTGGTCTTTGGGGGTGATGGAGAATTCGGGTGGACCTACAAAAACGTTTCAGTGATTGTCAATGATAAAAAATGAAGGTCACAGAAAACTTCTAGACTTTGATGTCTTACATATTTATATCTACATCTAAGAAGTACTAGTGATATTTTTGAGATTTGTAGCTTTAGCCAGATAAATAGTTTTAAATCCTCTGGACGGTGGGAAAGGGCAGGAAATTTCGTGCATTGGTACAATACTCGTTCGCAATCTGTCAGACAAATTACGCGCTATAAGAGGGATTGTCGAAAAATTTGCGGGAAGCTTCGGGCTTCGAACTATGTGGTCTTGCCGAATGGAATCAGAAATGATTACAGGAAATGAAGCGAAATGTAAATGATCAGCAACCATTTATCTGATTTATCTTCCAAGCAGGTAGATAATCTTCAAACGGTGTTGGCTATTTAAACACTTTGAACAGTACTTCAAATTTGTGGTTCAATTCACCATCTTACCGTGAACTAACAGGGTCCCACTACTGTTGGTTCCGCCCACCTTATTGTTAATAACACAGGTGTAAACACCGCTGTCTTCGTACTTGGTGTCTGTGATCATTAATTCAGATTTCACCAACTTGTCTCCAGATGTTGATGAGGATAGCGTCACTCTGCTGCTATTTGTGATTTTCTGTCCGTTTTTCAACCACGCAACAGTTGGCCGAGGATTTGCTTTTCCCTGACAAGTGAGATTTGTTACTTCATCTGTAATAACAATCTGATTTTTTATCATTCCACGGGTCACGGAAGGAAAGGCTGCAAAAAAGAAGAAAGACTAAGATAAATGTTAAATAAGTCCCGCTCCAGTTGTAGTTGTTCTGTTGAACAATATATATTTCAAATTTATCATAGTAGAGATTGAAGCTAAACACTACAAAATTAAATGATACGAGTTCAGCTGTACAGAAAATATTGGAGAATAATTTATATTCGGTTTATGTAATTTTATTGCTGTGGTTGATGTGAATTAAATATTTTCCCAATGTAAAAATGCGCCAGTTTTACCGTTTGGAGGTTGAAGGAGAAAAGACCGGGGGTTCAATTGCCTAATACATTATTCACCATCTTACCAACTGTTTGCCCCGCCTACTGTGTTGTGAATACACAAGTGTTGGCTATTTTTACACTTCAAAAAATTTACTTACAGTGAACTAAAAGGGTTCCACTAATGTTGGTCCCGCCCACCGTGTTCTCAATCACACAGGTGTACACACCGCTGTCTTCATACTTGGTGTCGTTGATCACTAATTCAGAGGTCACCAACCTATCTGGAGATGTTGACGAGGACAGAGTTACTCTCTTACTTTTTGTGATCCTCCGTCCATTTTTTAACCATGCAATCTTTGGCTGGGGATTTCCTTTTCCCTGACAGGTAAAATTTGTTTCTTTGCCTGTAATAATGGCCTGATGTTTTATTACTCCATGGACCATGGTAGGAAAGACTGAAAAAGAAAAAGTGAACAACATTATAAATTTATAACGAGTCCCGCTTAAGTTGTCTCGTTTTGTTTAAGTGACTGTAGCCAATCTACCATAAACTTGGTGTAGCCAAACTACAAGGCAGACACTAAGAAGGTGACGTGTTTCTCCATGGTTTGAACATTCAATATTCCATATTTATAGTAGCTCTCTTTAGCTCATTAACGCTGTAATTTTTCTTGCAGTAAGTTCCGTAACGCGAGACTTGCTGCTGCACGAACAGGGATGTAAAACAGTGCAACGCTGTCTGCAGCTTGCAACGATTTGAGTTTCTTGGAAGAGAAAAGACTATGAGAAAGTAAATATTACGCATTCCCACGTGGGTTCTTGAAGAAAAAACACTGCAAGACTTGCTGCAAAGGTAAGCTTACCGGCTGGCATGCTCAAAAAAGCTGCGACAATTGTTGCTTAAAGTAGAACTTAATTCCACTTTCTTCAACCATTGCAGCAGCTCTCGCAATCACTTTGACCATTGCAGGGGTGTTAAACGGCGCTGTTGCGAGGCTTGATACACAAAAAATGTCAGCGTATAACACTACGGTTGCTTCTGAATAACAAAGTTCTCTTTCATCACTGTTTGTCATGCTAGATGAGTTCATTTGTGTTGGGTAAACAACAAGCAACCCATCACCTGAACCAATAAAAAATTTTTGTTTAAATTTATTGAGCGTTGAACGATTTGCCATAAAAATAGTTAACATACTTACTAAAAGTAATTTAATGACTTACATGGCAAAAATGACAGTCAATGAGGTAGTGTTGCTATAGCAAAATATGTTACAAACAAAAATCCCCTATTATGGCCTCCATCTTGGATTTTTCATTTTTTAAAGTGTTTGTCAGTTTTCTGAAAGACGCAATAATCATCAGTTTCTTAGCTTAAACATTGAAGAGTACAAAGTAGAACCATATTTGCATAATTTGCCTTAAAAGTGAATGATATTAACATGCGATACCTACAAATTTCTTCCTTGGTAAAATACAGCATGTTGCATAAGTATTGTTTAAGATTTCTTTTAAAAGACGAATTTATATTAGGTGAACTTTGCTGTGCTGGATGAGTTCTGCTATTGCCGTTTTGAGCAACCATGTTTTAGAATTAGCTGTCTTCACTTCATTTATGACGGAAGAATTGCCCAATTTACATTTCGGTAAAATAAATATAGAGTTTAGCAATTAACTAACCAGTTAACTTACCAAGAACCGTGAGTCGGGCAGTTGAAGATGTTGTCCCAAAAAAGTTTGATGCTTCGCACGTGTAAGTTCCTTCATACAGTTGTTTGTTTGTCGCGTTCTTTATCATCAACGTCCCGTTTTGTGTTACTTCTGTGTCGTTCAGATATTCTCCGTTTAGCTTCCAGCGGATTTTCGGTTTCGGGAAGGCAGTTGCTGCGCAGGACAGATTTGCGTTTCCTCCTTTTACAATAGTTTGGTCTTTTGGCAGGAGTGTGAATTCAGGGAGACCTTCAAAAATTTCAAATCATATCAATGACAGAAAAAAGACAATTAAAGCAAATAGGTGTTTATATGTATACGTCTATCAATGTTAGCCCCAAAGGTGGGGTAGGCGGGACAAATATAAGTATTTGATGTTCTACGAGGAGATTTCATTTTTAAAATCGCCACCCTGGGAAGATAGGTATTGTCAAATGCTATAAAATAATTAATTCAACCTAACAGAAGAATTCATACAGGTGTTGAAATGTAAAGATTCTTGTCAGAATTCTCTCAAGATTGTGTTCAGGTATTCAAGTTACGCGCTTTTAGCGTGATTGTCGGGCACGCTCCTTTCACCTACAGCTCGTACTTGCGAATGGTTTCCGAAATGATTGGACAAACCCAAACCCAAACGAATTGAAAATGATCGGTGACGGTTTATTCAATTTTCCATGCCGGTATTTGAAAGAAAAAGGAGAAAAGACGGTGGTTTCATTTGCCTAATGCTTTATTTACCAACTTACCATGAACTAAAAGGGTTCCACTACTGTTGGTCCCACCCATCGTGTTGGCAATCACACAGGTGTACACACCGCTGTCTTCAAACTTGGTATCGGTGATCAGTAGTTCAGATATAACCAGCTTGTCTCCAGATGATGATGAGGACAGCGTCACTCTGTTACTATTTGTGATCTTCTGTCCGTTTTTCAACCACGTAATAGTTGGCCGAGGTTTTGCTTTTCCAAGACAGGCAAGATTTATTACTTCGCCTTTAATAAGGAGGTTAAGACTTATCATTTTACGGATCACTGCAGGAAAAGCTGTAAAAGAGAAAGTGAACAACATGAAGAGATTTATATCACGTCTCGGACAAGTTGTCCCGTTCTGAGAACGACACAGTCAATGTATCATAGTCTACAAGACAGACACTACCAAGGTCCATCACGTTGGTACATCGCAATAAAAGTAAGATTATTTAGCTGCATCGATAGCTCTCTATTTGCTGGTCAAGATTTTACAGTACGGACCGATATATACCGTGGAAACGGTCTGTTTCAATATTTTTCTCTCGTACGCGGTAACATCAATTGAAACTGCGAAGAACAAAAGCAAAACGGCAAAGTGCTTTAGCCATAAAAAGTAAGAAAACCTTTTGTAAATTTATCATTTTAATACTTTAAAGTGTTGTTTGGTTGAAGATAATTTGACATACAACAAACTCCTTACTAACCTCATTTGCTCGGGGCCGTAATATCGGTCGCTTTGACACGTGCCTTCTATCCGCATTGACACGCCAGTATTCCCCAATACGGCCCTCGTGCTCAGTTAGTAAGAAATTGATGTTCCATATCAAACGTATATATCGCAAAGCGCTATTTAACTAGTTTTTGGCTCCTTATCTGTATATTGAAGTAAAAAAGGACCGGTTGCTGATGAATAACAAATCTTACGGCTGTTTACGCCACTGTTTTTTTTGTGTCAGGTGAGGTTCATTTGTTTAAACCAGTTGTGTTGACATAACAAAATATTGGTGTGGTTGGTTACGTCATTAACATTCTGGCCAAATTGGTCTTATACAAATAAAAGATAAAAATTTTAAATCCAATTTCTATTCAACAAATAATTATTATCAAACTCATTGTGATATATGTAGACAAGCATGTTATCATGGCAAGAAGATATGTCAGATTTTCTGTCATATAACTGCTTATTTTGCAAACCTAATCAAGTCACATATATTAAAATTCAATTCAACCTAACGTGGTTAAAAAGATTTCCAGTGATCAGGGTAATAGATATAGACCTAAGATTGTACATTACGTTTGCTTTTCTGACTTTTAGTGGTTTTTTTGAAAACTAAAATAGCAAAATCTGGGCTCCTTAAGGGGAAAGTCTAGCCTACAGATCCATAAGTTCAAAATATTTCACAATTTTCTTGCTTAAGCCCTCATAATAGGGTGCAAACATTGCAAAAGTGGAAACAAATAGTGAGTCATTATCAAACCTAGAGCCGGGCTAAAACGTGTTTCTCACTCGACCCTTCTCCGAATTTACAGTGGATCCAATAAGGATAGCTTAAATGCTAAACTTAGTAATAGTACATCACAGATTATCAGAAAAAAACAAACGTTATCGCTCCTATCAAATTTTGCACAAATTAACATTAACAGAGCAATCAAAAACTTGCCTTTGGAACTTCTTAAGTAAGTATTTCTTCCAAAAAAAATTGCTTAATCCAGCCATCCAGCGCTTTAAAACAGCCTTTCCACTTTTAGAATATTGTATTCATATCGAAGAAAGCGCCAGACACGTGCTGTAGCATGTAATTTCCATAAGCAAGCTTTTCACTCAGGCAAACCAGTGCATGATGGGAACTTTTGAGAAATTTTGGCAAGGGGTCAACGTTATAAAAAAGATTAATAGCAGTTCTGAAACTTCCAGAAAGCTTGGTTTGTTTCCTTTTCAAATGAACTCAAGAATATTCATGTTCTTGATAGCAGCCTGCTTCAGTCAGACCTATTTGCTTTTCGGCTCCTTTTTTATTTATTTTCCTCAAATGAACTTTTAGGAGACATCATTCGACCAAGTTGTATAAACTTGCAGCACAAACTCTCAGTTCTTGAAGAATTTGCGATTAAACCCTCACTACCCTTAATAGCTATAGTACCAGCAAAAGGTCAAAATCAAGATTTATTGTTTTAAAGTCTAGTGTCATTCGCCATTTCAATCTTGACAGATGTGAAGAGGCTGTCTCCCTAAAAGCGGTACGGTCGGCGTCGGTTTGAGATTTTATTTTTCTTCATTTTTTGTGTTATGAAAGGTATTCATGTACAAGTCACGAAATGGGTATTAGTTTGTAAAAATATTTTAAAACGCGAAAGTACACAGCG
>JAOEHT020312902.1:0-10135 GCA_025448195.2 Parazoanthus atlanticus | reverse complement strand
TGATTGAACTATTACTGGCCACTCGGGCCAGAACGTGAGACGTTTCAGTGGTCCGTGGAAGATTTTAGTGGTCTGGGACCAGCGGACCACCGTTAAGATCGAACCCTGAAGAAACTCTTCTTGGAATAGGAACACAACTGTTGTTGTCTAGGGAATGATACTCTGCTAACTTGTTTCATGGTGTTTTTAATTGCAGATAGGAACAGCCGCTCGTTCAGAAAAAATAAGAACATACAACTTTTCACAAGTAAGTTTTCTACATAACAGTGTGCTTTCCACTTTTCAGACTCTTGGGTGTGTCTTGAGCCGATGTCAACAATCCTTGAAAACAGCAGGTTCGATCTGCTGAACTAAAGCAACACGAAGCAGTACATTTTAGCAACTTGACACCCATAAACTTGTTAGTCTTTGAAAGTTTTCAACTCTGAACACTTTCTAAAAACTGCATGCATTAGCTGTTTGAATGGAACATCAAAACTTAGTTGCAAGTAAAGTGTAAAGTATGTGTGTAAAAGAAATCTTCCTACTGCCTTCCCTTATGTGGATTTGCAAGATAAACTCAGGTCAGTTTAGCACTCAATTAGTAAAACACCACTCTTAAATAAACCTCTTCTCTCGGACCACAAAAGGAGCAAAAAAATAATCCGCCGTTCTGACTAAGTGATGTCAAGGACGTACAGTTTGTTGGTTTATGTCTTGTGTTTCGAAGTTGCATCCTCGAGAGTTGCCTTTAACCGTAAAATTTTGTGGTCAAAAATAATGAAGCACAGAGGAAATATATCTTTCGATCCTTTGAATGAAACATAAATCAAGATTGAGATTTAGTATACAAGTTCAATAACCAGATTTTAGCTTCTGTTCAATATTATCGCTTTTTTGCTTTACAACAAATAAAATATTTTCGACTGGTCCTCCCAGCTTGCTCTCCTTGACTTTTATATTGTGGTGTTACAGGATCGCGTTACTGATCACCGTATTGGTTTAACTGTTCATGGAGTCCAAGAATTCCTTGAAGGCCAAGAAAAGGTGCAAGATATGATTTGCCGTTTGATATCACACAGCGAAGCTGCTTCACTGGAGGAGCTATAACTGAACGATTCTGGAAGCAACGCGAAACAAACCGGCATGATTGGAGCCGTTCAGTAAGCTCATCCCGCCAAGCAGTTCTAGCAATTCAGTCGCCAGATATTGTCACTAAAGGGAAATGATGGTGAGTCATGCGGCGTAATAGGGTGAGAGAAGTGGAGGCCAAAGGCGGTGGAAAAGGATGTTGGTGGGACAAGAAACAGAGAAGACTTTGGATAAGAAAAAACTTTGCTCTCAAGATTGGAGGGAAGAGGAAGTTAGGGGTAGTGGCAGAGTGATAACGACCTGTTGAGATGCAGAACTCGAGTACCTCGTTTGTATCCATCGAGGATTGTTGTTTTACCATTAAACAATGTTGAGGGTTATCCAATACACACGATCCGTCACGGTTCGCCGCCATCTGTCTCACAGAAAGATGGTCTGTCACTCGCATAATGGTCGGACACATTTAGACGAGTCGTCTTTTTGTGAGACGACCCATAACAGATCGCGTGTATTAGACGAAGACTGACAACGTTTACCAATTTGTCAGTATTCAGTGGAGAACACAATCGAACACCCATTTGATCTTTTCTTTAGTTTCATATAACGATACTTGTCCACACGGACAAAATCATTAACTGAATGCGAGGTTTCTCGAAATGGATACAAATTTTGAATTGCTTTTGGAAAGTAGACTCAACAGCAAACTTTCATTTATTTTTGCAATGCAACAGGTAAATGGCAAATGGTGTTCTTTTTTTCCACAAAATGTCCGAAAGATACATGTATCTTAAACCTGAAATACATGATAGCTGATAAACGATTTGAACAAAATTCGGGCAAACTGAACGCGCTTGTCGCTAGAAAACTTTCCTTTTTGCAATTCAGTTGTATGCAGCAGTCGTGCATAAAACAATAAAATAAAAGAATATCACTAATTGTGAATCCTTTCCTTTTATTTCTAGTTTCTGTGGGTTTTTTATCGTTCATATTTCGAATTTTTAGACGTCAAATATTATTCATCATTTACAAACATCTACTTACTCGAAAGCGATAGAAATGTGCGTAGACCGAGTGAAATTGGCTGAAATGTATTTATGCACCAATATATATTCACGCGAAGTGATGTTGGATGTACACTTTGAGCTTCAAGGGCTCCAAACATCAAAACTGGGATGTAAATTCGAGAGAAGCCTCCATATTGGAAAACCGAGCGGGTGAAGAGCAGGAAAAAACTTGTGTTTGTCGTAAATACAAGCATGAAGGAACTTCAAATGTGTTAGAACTGTACAAACAACAACAAACAAAGGAAAAACTGCAAAACCGTAACTGTATATGTTCGACTAAAACGCAGAGATGAGTGCGAAATTTTATTATGGTATCCGAGCAAATTTACTCCATGAGACGAATGCGAAATTTAATAAATTTACTCCATTCGATTAATTTTGGGCAAAGTTTTACTTCCACATACTTCAAGAGCATGATAAGCAGAAGGCCAAAACTCAGTTTTGAGATAGACACCACTGAGGTTTAAGTTTAGATTCAGCGAAACTTACGTGATCGTCTCGGCTTTCTTGCAAGAAAACAAGCTCAAAACACAAATTTGTTACTGCATTCGATTTTAAAATAACTGTACGTTTTCGAAAAGTTTCGTTTTCAAATAAATATATTTACGTGTAAACATGCATGGCCTGATATTCAGGCTGGACCTAAACGCGTGTTCCTGATAATTTACTTAGGTCGACTCATTTTGCTAAATCGGAATAAAAAGTTGAATAAATTATGTGATTTTTGCGGTGTCTGTCAAGACTTCAATTTTAAGAAAACGCTGATATTTAAACAACCGAATGGGTTACAAGCTAAAATGCCGACAGTCGGTGTTACTCGCTTTCAAGTAATTTTCTGTAACCTTGTATTAAAAGACAGACACCAAGTTAGGACGAATCACAACGGACACTTTTCAAGCAGCTACCGGACGAAATATATAGAGGCACTGTTTTCATGTTACTTGTCGTTTCACGGATTTTTTCGTATGTTTGTTTTTTTCATTATTCTGTGAATCTCGAGCAGTTTTTGTTTTAGTTTAAAATAACTATATCCGGCTACGTATTTTTGTCAAGTATGCACTGATCAGCTTCAAACAAGCGAGTAGGTTTTATTATTTGTGTCGCTCAGTTGTCTTGAGTTCCTTGTCGAGGTTGACTTCTCCATCCCTCGTTATTCAACACGGTGACAGTTGGCGCTTGTCCAGAATTGGTAACCTAAGACAATCTTGGAGATAGTACTGACACAAATCTCCGTTTTGGAAGGTGATTATATCTGCAGGGCGCCAGAGGTTTGTTCTGGTTCCATACGTACCTCGAGTCATTAACGCGTGAGCTAGCATCCGGGTAGTGACTGTAATGTCGGATTGTAGTATTGTCTCGGAAATTGAACTTCGAGTTTTGATAACTTTCATAACCTGCGAAAAGTACATTGAACCTGTCTCTTAAACTCAAACTTAATTAAACTGAAGAAAAATTTATGATTTTGTCCTTAAAAATAAAAATTCTATGTTGTTATCATTAAATAGTATAGTTGTGCTCTTATAATGGCTTGCATTTGTTAGCATTATCATATTAATTAGATTGTCTAAGCCAAACCAAAAAAGGAAAGCAGATGGAAACGAAGATATTCATAATTTAAAGACCCAAGTTAGCCTATTACACGTTGAATTTTCAGTTTGTGTGCTGAGTTCTGTGGTAACGACATCCGTTCATTTACCCGTAGTCGTTTTGCTAAGCTATTGGTCGGCCGAGGACGTTACTTCTTAAAATTCTGAACGTCTCTAGGCGAAGAGGAACGGTTTCCATGTCTTTCTCACATTGGACGACTCGGTGACAAGTGGGAGACATGCAAATTAGTCTTCTGACCTGGCCTAGTGTGACACATTGGAGCTGAAAAGCTGAAAAAACAAGCTATATTAAAACTGTTTCGGCGATCAGTTGCCATGATGAATAAATGTTTTGAAAATGTTAAAGATGATCTGTTTTAAAAACTTTTATACTAAATTTTTGGACGCCTTCTGCGACCTTCATTCAAGCAGAGAGAACTGAGGAGCTATTTGTTAAAGCAACCCAATATCGAATACTCAACTTAATGAAAATGCAAAATGATTTTATTGGATCCCTTTTTGTTTCACAGCGAGACGTCTCTTTGTTTATAGATCATTTCAAGTCGTCACTGTGCGCGTGTCATTGTATGTTTTTCTAGCAGGCCGTAAAGTTTCCTTCCACAACTCCACAAGACTCTTTCGCTGAAGGTAAACAGTTTTAATACCCCAATATCAACTTCAAGCACAAACGATAAAGATATCAAGCGTGGATTGAAAACAACAAGAAGATAACATCGAGTTTGTTGGGGCGTCCCACTTCGTCGCTTCCGCCATTTAAAGTCTCGATGTATAGCTGGTGTTGGTGGGTTTAATCGATATGACTATTTGTTCCAGGATATTGCCTGTTTAAGCCTGAACAAGCGACTCTAGATGTAGTACACCCACATCGTCACGTTTAAATTGTCTCGACTTGCATACAACTCGAAACATAAGTGACAGTTCAAGTGGTAGCTCTTGGGAAGAAAATTGTCATATACATAATTTACAATCACTGATTTGGATCCATGGTTTAATGAACGCTTGCGACTGGACGACTTCATACCGTTTTAGAGAAACCAGAAGTGATTGCAAATGATTGACCGTTGGAACTTTTTCGTGTGAAACTATGACTACGGATCAAAGCCTTTCTGCCTCCCTTGAAAACTTTCTAGCTCAATATGAAGAAAGCTACATTCTACAACGTGATCAAAACAGGAAATTGCTCGAGGATGTTATCAATCCTCTCCTGATTGAAGTCAACACGGAAGACTTTGCCTTGCGCTTCGAGTTGATAAACTCTGAATCCATTGTCTACGCGAAGAGTCGAAAGGAGTTTGATGTTTTTGTTAATTTGTGTAACTTTGATGCTCGAGAGATTTCGATTGAGGATGGGCAGGCACCAGCAGGATTCGCGATGGTCAAACTCCAAACTACGGGTAACAAGAATCATCATTCGCCGTGGAAAGCGTGCACCGTTACAAGCAATTCCGGGAAGACGTTTCTTTCAACGAAATTAGTCGCTGGAACGCTGCTTCAGAGTGTTAAGAAAATATTGTCAAAAGGTTTATTTCCAAAATCGCAGAATTACAAATTGACAGTTGAAGAGTTTCCGGTAGACAATGCAATCGTACTAAAAGTCAGTGAACTTTTCCACCAAGATATGTTTTACGTAAACTTGTTTCCCGCCGTTCCCTGCCCTGGCCGGTGGGCATGTTCTGCGCATGCATGGCAAACAGAGAGACACCACTGGCCGAATAAGGGTACAAAGGAGGAAGTCTTCAGAGATGGTATTCATTTAACAACGAAACCGTCGCCGATTACATCACCCTATCACTGGCAAATTGCGTTCTTCAAGCCCAGACGACGGCTCCTGGTGGAAAACGTTGGCTGCAGAAACAAGTGTCTTGAAGTACTTAAGATTACAGCGGATAATTGCAAAGCTTTGAGTGGCTTGAATGAAGTCCAGATGGAAAGCCTTATGCTTCACATGCATCACAAGCTACCAGTTGATAACTTTTGGAACAACGATAAATTTGGTCAGCGGTTCCTCGACGTACTAAAGGAGCTACACTCCGTTCTACAGGCCAATGATTTGCCCGATTTCTTTTTACCGCGTTTGAATCTTCTTCGTGATGTTCAGAGAGCGACAAAGCAAGACTGCATGACACAGATTAAGGATATCCTTGAAAGTCCCACGCACTTTTTTCGTTCCTTTGAGATTTCTCATCTGAACACTGCACTTTGACCGATTTTAAAACTATCAAGTTTCTAGTATCCTTGAAAATGTATGGACGAAATCAATCTGCATTGAGTTTGCGCTATTCCATTTAATTAGCATTAAAACCTATTGATTTAAAACTTGATTGTCGCGATGATAAAACTAGCCTTTTATTAGTTCTTCCTCTCGAATGAACGTCTCTCTTGGATAACTCTGAAGTTCCATTTAGCCATCGTGGAGAACTCCGATATATTTATCACCTCCAAATCGCCTCTAATGGCCCCAGAGTGTGCAAGGAAGACACGAAGATCCCCGTCGAATTTAAACAGCGACACAAAGAAACAGCCATTTTATGAAACAATTTAGAAAATTACAGACAGAAACTGACAGCTCCTTTTTGGTAAAAATGGTATTTTAGGATTCACCGAAACTCAAAATAGCCAAAAGAAACCACTGAAACCGATTCAGCAAGATTGCCACGTTACTAACCGGTACAACTCGCTATAAAAAAAGTGCCTTCAATTTTGATTTCCCGCCGGCACGAAATCCTCGCGCGGACGGAAACACGTCACTTTTTGCTGGCACATAAAAGCCCCAGGCTCTGTAGAGTGCGCTGCCTTGTTTTGTTTGTGTATAAAAAGAAATGGGGAAATAAAATTCAGTTTTAATCATATTTACTGTTCCATATATTGGTTACAAAACAACGAAATTCTTCTATTTATATTTTTCTTTCGAACCAAGAGGCACTGTTTTCAATGCCGATAACCACAATAAAAATAACAATAACTATGAGATCAATCAGATTGCAGTGTTATCAAAGTGGAGAATAGTTTTCTTTACAATTTGAAAAGCTAAAGCAGCTGCCATGAGGGTATCTAGGAGATCAATGGGGTTGCTATATGTGCTGCTACACGATTGATCTGCTGGTTCAGTGGTCCGCATAACAGCTGCTTTCAAAATTCCTAAAAGATTACGATAAAACCTAAGTAATTAACTGACCCTATAAAAAAAAACCAAGATTGATAACGACGGTTTCGATATATTATTCATCGTTTATAGCGGTGAGAAAATTTGAAGTTATTCGTGAAGAACACTTGTTGAACAATTATAGATGCAAATACTTGTTTGAATAGAAAACAATTTTTCATATCGCGCGATAGGAGATTCTTGAAGACATTCTACTGAAGAAAATTTAAGTGTAACTTATTGTTGTTTGTTTGTACGGAAAAGGTTTGTTTTATCACAGATAGAACGAAAATGCTGAAGAGCGACGAATTTCGTGTGTTTGAAGACGAGGATGTCTACCTGAAACTAGACAAATGCAGTTCGGAGCATGCGAGTGTGAGGGTTGCCAACATACGGGAGAGGAAGTGGTATCGAGAAGGCGGTGAGACGAATGAGGAAGGCGACGAGGATTCTGAAAACCATTCTAAGGAAAGTAGAGAAGAAACTCTTCTGGGGAGAAATGTTGCGGTAAAAGCAGCCATGGAATGTTCGGACGAGGAATATATTGATGTGTATGGAATGAACATCTGGCATTCAAAGCCCAGACTTCTCCGCGCCTTGAAACATTTTGACCAGAATGTTGTCGAGCTTACGCGAGGATATTTCCAGCAAGCAATGAATCAAATTGAAGAAGTGGTAAGAAGTTGATATGAGATTTATCATAAATAGTGTTGTGGATCTATTTAGTCTATTTAGTTGTCACAAGAATGAGTGGTTGGGGTTCCTTTCGAGTGTTTTTAGTTGGCAGTGCAAGATTTTAAGTTTACTAACAAAGTATTTTATTAATTCGAGGTGACTATCTTCGGTTAGGCACTAGTAGTAAGTAAGTAAGTAAGTAAGTAAGTAAGTACGTGAGTAAGTAAGTGAGTAGGTAAGTAAGTATGTATGTATGTATAAGTATGTAAGTAATTAAATAAGTAAGTAAGTAAGTAAGTAAGAAAGTTACTTACTAGTTCGTCATACTAGATTCATCTTTGAGTAAAAATTAGTATTATTTTCAATAGTATTAAACTTTAAAGGGTGGTTCTAACTAAGTTAAATTGTAATGAGTTTGTGCCAAGCCTGGCTGGGGCTGAAAGGGTTAAGAAAATGTGAAACTGGCGCATTAGGAGGTGCCGGTCTACTTCCTGGCTTTTGTAAACGCATATGCAAACGAAGTAGAAAGTACACAAAATGCTGCCACTTATTACCAAACATTCACAGTCATTCTTACCAATCAACTCAGGTGAACAAAGTCGTTGTAGCCCTGGCAGAAGTAAATGTTGCCTTATCCTTCCGTGCCATGACCCCTCAGTGTTTCTACGAGGTCAGACCGCATAATGAAGTGGATATATTCCTTGTACTTGACAACATCTCACCTGATCATTTTGTTCTGGAAGATGCCAAAACTCCAAAGGGGTACGCTCGAGTTCGACTCTCTCCAGGTACATTGGAGAACATGTCAGAGCAGGGACAAGCAGTTGTGAGAGAGTTTTGTACCACCAGTGATTCCGGAGAGTCCTACCTGTGTCCCAAGGAAGTCTGCAGAAAACTCGCCTCTTGTGTGTCGGACGTATCAAAGGAAATTTTGGAAGAAAACGCAACTCAGTATGGAAGGAGAGTGACTTTTTGTGACAACTCTGACTTTGGTGTACACACGTCGAGCGTTTCCCCCTACTCAGTAAACCTCATACCCACACTCAGTTTCCCTGGCAACTGGCCGGCATGTGCCTCGTGGTTTCGTAGTTGTAGGCGCAAATGGCCTGACGAGAAGGTTAAGGGGCAAATTTTGAAAAGTGGAATTCACCTGGTTGGTGTACCAATGTCAAAAGAAGGAGGGAATTTGTGGAAGTTTTTGTTTTGCGATGCTCGCAGACGTCTTATTCATGAAGAAGATGTGGAGTGGAAGGGACGCTGTTTAAGGATCCTTAAAGTGATTGTTGAGAGTGACCTGTGTCGACCCAAGGGACTTCTACCTTCGCATTTGGAGAACATCCTCATGTGGGCGAGCAGAAAATACAGCAGTACGGAAGACTGGACTGAGGAAGAGTTGCCGCAACGTTTCCTGGAAATACTAGCAGCACTGCATAAGTGTCTCGAAAATGGCGACTGCCACGACTTCTTCATGCCTTCAGTCAACATGTTTGCTGATCTTAATCGAGACACAGCGGCTGTCCTAGCCTCCAAAGTCAAGGACGTTATGATTGACCCTTACAAATACTTGACCTTCCACTGGAGCGCACACAAACGTTAAAAAACGAAATTTTGGACAGGATCGGTTCTTGATTTTGTAATACTAGCGAATCTTTCAAGACTGATTATTGCAGTGGTCCTTGAAAGTCACTGAATAAGCCACTTTACCGATCATGCGCAGAACAACTTTAGGGCTTCAGCTGGCGGGTCACACGTATTGGAAACATGGCAGATTGGGTTAAGAAAGAAAAGAGATCGATTATTTTCGACAGAAGGTAAAAGATAAAACCTTGAAAATGTCACAGAATAACGTAAAGGTCTGTAAACAGGGATTGTAACCACCAGCAAAACCGTTTCTTTGCTCTGCGCATGATTATAGGCTATACTGGAAAGTTGCAGCATTGTTGATAGAACTAACTGGTTGTGAAGCTCGACAAACTTCAAAAGGAATTAATAACGCTGTTTATTTTTTGCTTAAACTTTAACCGTGTACATTGTTTTGTATTACATGTGGGCCCAAAAGTTTTACTGGTTAGTCTTCACATGCGTATTGATACCTTTTGTGTGTTGTGAACGGTCTAGGCCAACGCACAGAAGAGATTGAGGAGACACTGGCCGAATTTTATAACCAGTTCGCTCTATTAACTATGCTCCGCCCAAAGGGGCTCCCCTCTTCATGCTGGAAATGTATAAAGAGTAGAGACTTATCAAGCTAGAAGTAAAAAGTTTTTCGTTGTAAGCTATCGGGCTACCATTGTTAATGTAATAATTACTCTTATTGGCCGCTTCAGCTAACCACGTTCTATGAGGCTGTTGTGGAATGCGAACCTTTTGGTTCGCGGCGGGTTCAAATCCCGCGAGCCTCGTGTGGTTATGGTGCTGTAAAGCAGTATTTGGGGGTTCATTGCCCTATTTAAAATCGTGTAAGAATTCTCTTGAGAACAGTTTCTTTATTAATCAAATAAATCAGGGCCCGGTTGTTCAAAGCCCGATTAGTGCTAATCCCGGGTTATCTCTATAGGTTTTATTAAGAGTTAACC
>JAOEHT020312810.1:0-10136 GCA_025448195.2 Parazoanthus atlanticus | reverse complement strand
ATGACGTCATCCAATTAACGTCAGAAGATGTGTTCTTAATTGGACTACAGGTACTGCAAGTTTCATTTTAATTGCTGTAAAGCTTCAGATTTTAGGTTTGAAAAACCTAGGGGGGGGGCGGTCCGTAGGACCCCCCCACCCATAATCGTTTAAGGGTTAAGACAACATTATTTACTGCTTCCACAAAACCTTAGTATGAAAGCCACCTACCACTGTTTCATTTTTGCAGCATGTACTAGTTCATAAGCTGAAAAATAGGACAAGTAGGAGATTGGCATCTCAGCTGGTCACTACTAATAGTGCTTATGACACTTAAATATAGAAGTTAAGCCCCATAAAAAAGTTATTAGTTTATCATCCCCACCTGCATCTGAATTCATGGCTGCATCAATTTTTATTTTTGGTGTTTAAATATCAAAGGCAATTGGCATAATTCTCATTCTCATGGCAAGTACCAGAATTTTAAGAATTTTTTGTTCAAGCACTGGGACAGCATGGAATGTGGATTCCAAGCCAGTACCCAGAACTCTGCATTTGTGCTTTATTGACTAAATATCTATTCATCTCTTGAAGACAAAGGCTTGATATAAAAGCATACCCAGTAAAAAAACTTAAAAAATCTGCCTGCCCGCATCACATTCTTCAAATGAAAAGGATAATAAACTACTAATTTTTATGGGGCTTTATTAGAATCAACAATAATGTTGATGTTATTGTTGAAGTGTTACAAGAAAACTAAATGTCGCTGTCTTTAACAGAAACTTGTTGGTCACTGTTGTCAATTGGTACTCTTTCTGTCAGTTGCTGTTGCTTGTCGATTCCTAGCAGGGGGCCTGTCACTACTTTTTGAAGGGGTGTTGATAGGTACATTTCAATCCCTTGGGGGCCCCTCCACTGCTTTTAAAAAAGGGCTGTGGAGCAACTTTACAAGTGTAAATCTATAGTTTATGTTTTAAAGTGATAGATAACTTTATCTTTGGTACTTAATAATTGTAGTTGGCCTAAAATGTGACAAGATATATTAAATTATGCTGATTAAGCAGTAACTTATATCATAAATGAACAATTGCTGTAATATCCTACACAGGTGAAAAAGAAGCTCAGTGCAACCCTTTCAAAAACCAAGTTTGCTGGCTCTCCAATCATCCCAGTGGCAGCAAAACCAGGTGGCCCAGAGTCCCCAGATGCAGAGCCAGTGGGTGTCCAGCAGTTGATTGACATGTTGAGCTCACTGACATACCTACCATCACGTGACCCTTCTGGTTCCCTTACATTTGCAGTTGACCACTGTTTTTCCATTCGTGGACAAGGAACCATAATGACAGGGACAATCCTCAGTGGCAGTATTGCAGTAAACGACACTGTGGAAATCCCCTCCATGAAGGTGACTAAGAAAGTTAAGTCTATGCAGATGTTTAAGCACCCTATAGAGAAAGCCACTCAGGGAGATAGGGTAGGGATTTGTGTGACACAGTTTGATCCGAAGCTGCTGGAGAGAGGATTGGTGTGCTCTCCATCAAGTGTTCCAACAGTCATTGCTGGGATTGTCAACATCAAGAAAATCTCTTATTATAAAGGATCTATAACATCCAAGTCAAAATTCCACATAACAATAGGACATGAAACGGTCATGGGAAAGTTGCAGATTTTTGGTTTGCCCCCTGGAGAGGAGGTTCAGTGCGATGAGTTTAGCTTTGAGAGAGACTATGTCTTCCAAGAAGAGGTAATCGACCTAACAAAATCAAACACGGAGGATGCCGATAAAGGAAATGAGTCTGTTGTATCAGGAGCAAATGCCATGCCCTTGTCAAAGCACCAGTGGGCCTTGATCGAGTTCGAAAAACCTGTAACTTGCCCAGAGAATTCTCTTGTGATTGGTTCACGACTAGACACTGATATCCATCTCAACACATGCAGGATTGCATTCCATGGTAAACTGCTGCTTCCGATTACTGACAAGGCTTACATAGATACAATTCTTCCCAAACTAAGAGTTTACAAGACTAAGTCCCGTGAAGGCGTTGTGGAGAGAATGTCTGATGACTACTCAGTGATTGGCCGTTCACTGTTTAAGAAGGAGACCAACATTCAAAACTTTGTGGGATTAAAAGTGAAGCTGTCAACAGGAGAAGATGGTGTGATAGAAGGAGGCTTTGGTCAGAGTGGAAAAGTGAAGGTGAGAATTTCATCTGGTTTGACACAAGAAGCTATCCAACTGCTTTCAGCAACTGCAAAGAAGAAAGGCAACAAGAACAAAGCAGCAACATCTTCCCAGGCTCTGCCCACCGAGGTGCCAGCGGCTGGGGAGCAGGGTGGTCCAGTGAAGATTATTTTACAGTTCAAAAGATACATCCATGACACAAAAAAGAAAATGATTCAAGCTTAAAACCTGGTATTTAGAATACAAAGCAACATGTGTTTATCTCCGAAAGTCTACCTTCTAACAGGAAACAGGTTTCGAAGTCAATTGTAAAACACTGCTCCAGGCAACTGTGGTTTTGCTATTTAACAGATCAATCAACTTTTGTATGACATTATGCGGTATCAGGAAGGCAGCACAGTAACCAAGGATGACTCCGCTGCAAGGTGCGCCTGCAAAAGTATTTGGTTTATTGATCACATTAACTCGGCGACTGGTGGATTTGACCATCAGATAACAGAGGGTTATGCACGGAAACGTTATCAGTAGTATGGAATTTAAATTAGTATTTTTATACACAGCTAGAAATGACAGTGGTGGAGTGGCATCGGTATGACATGACAGTGAATGTGGCACTAATGTCGTTGATAGCCACTGACTGTCGCAGCAATGGTAGTCTCTGCGCTGTGCACATTTGGCCATCCCCACTTTTCTTCTGTTTTTTTTTCTGTTTACCGTAGACCGACCCGAAATTTTAAAGAATTGAAGAAAAGAAGTAATAATAGCAAATGTTGGAGAAAAGCCGTTTAGTATCAAATGTTCATCCAGTTTTCACCAATCATTCGCAGTCAAGTGTCATCCTCAAGTCGACATTCAACAGTAACCATTAAAACAACTTACAACGTTGTATTTGAGATAGTTTTACAAACCAGTTGGCCAGAGCTAATTTCGCTGTATGCAAAATCTTTTAGTCGCATTTTCAATTCATGTTTTTTAAATTGAAATCAGCGCTTTGATATTTTTTACACAAACTAGCATATTTACTACGTAGCCCGGAATCTTTTTTCGGCTTTTTACTGACCCTATCAAGACAATCAGAAGTGACGCTAAACAGCTGGCATCGTCGATCGATGTTCCACATTAGTGGAACAATGATAGCAACATCGCAGTCACAGCACTGTTAACTGCCATCGATGTTCCACATTAGTGGATCGATGATAGCAACATTGCCGTCACAGCACTGTTAACTGCCATCGATATTCCACATTAGTGGAATAATGACAGCAACATCACCGTCGGCAGTATCGACTACCATCGATGTTCCACAAAAACAAATGATCGAAAACATTTGTTTTCAAAATTTTACCTTATATTTATATATTTTAACTATTTTGGCGAAGATGAATCAGAGTGGAACAATGATTGTATATGTAACAATATCCATTATTCACCTCATTTGTTTATAGTAATGTACAATTTTTGATTGAGAAGTAGATAGGTGCTGATTACCCTGAATAACCATTGGCGCTATACGAGCCGGGCAACCAGAACTCTATTTTGATTGAATATGTTGGATCGGTATAAGAGGGGGAAAACAGGACAAACGGAAAGGGAAAAAATTCAATACAAGATGAATAGACGGTGTAATACAATCATTAATTTATAATACAAAATGCAAAACATACAAGAACAATTTAAGAAAAAATAATGGATTGATAATGAAGTCGTACTGGCCTTTTTATTACAAGTTTAGGAGTCTGCTGACTGCTGGTTTCAATAATTAAAAAAAATTCTTGTAATCTGGCCTTGAATGTCTTGATGGATAGGGTTTTCAAGTCTGTATCTAGACTAGTCTCCATCTTGATTTTGTAACATTGTCATCACAGCACTGGTGACTGCCATCGCCGTTTCACATAAGTAGAACAATGATAATATTATCACCGTCACAGCAGTATCGACTACCATCGCTGTTCCACATTAGTGGAACAATGATAACAACATCACCGTCACAGCTCTGACTGCCATCGCAGTAACAAAGATAGTGCTCATTATTGTCGCAGCACTGTTTCCTGTCAGTTTTCCATTGTTGTAATAGTAATGTCAGTTGCCACTGCTGTTATAGTGTTTCCACTCTTCATCGTTGTCGCAGCACAGCCCACATTGGTCTACCATCACTGTCAATATTATTTCTGTATACAGTACGTATATTACTAAGACTCGATAATGAGAGCGATGTAGTTTGCTTGGAGGTATGCAAAGGGTTAATTATTCAATACTTCCACACCAACACGATGTTCAAGAAAGAAAAGAATTTAATCAGCTGAACTTCCAAACTCTTGTAAAGCAACTTAAAAAAATGAGTGAAAATTTTTGATGCGATGCCAAATCTTATGGGGGGCAAGGCCGAGGAACAATTTATTCAAAATCAATTGGTTGAAATAGCATTCAGAATTGCTTGAAGGGTAATACGGGAGAGATGTTTTAAGAAATCTACTTTATGTGGCATTCATTATAAGAAAATATATGACTATCTATGGTACTGAAAACCATTTATAACATGGTAAAGTGGCCAAAGGCTACATGTATGTATCACTGTAACAGTAAGTTAGAGCGATTTCATTTGACCTTAAAACGAAAACAGGCGAACCAAACGCGTTTCTGGAGTTTTGATATGGTTCTTCGAAATTCAGCGAACGCGCGTGCCATCTTATTGGATTTCGGAACATGTTCATTTGATCCTGTTTTGATTTTGATTTGTCGGCAGAACAAAACTCTGCACACAGCTAACAAAGTTTCGTTTTCAACAAACTATAAATGAACAGCTACAGTTCGTTTGTCCACTAAAGTGCTGCTGTTTATATCTTTCCTGGCACTGGCAGATGGAACAGGAGGTAAACATGTAGTGAACGAGTTTTCAAAGTCAAACAAAAATCGCTATATAAATAGTTTTGATAACTTCAGTCGTGTAGAGTTGTTGGGAGTCCCCGGGACCTTGCAGTTCGTTGTAGAGGGCGAGTCTACAATAGTTTTATGGGGACTGCAGTTGCACTTATCCTCCGTTTTCATCGAGCTGAGAAAATTTTAGTGTGTTCCCTGGGGTGCTAAAGCTATTTTAATGCATCCTTTTCGGTTCTAGTGTGTCAGGGACACACATGTGTATTAACGGAAGACCTGGCTGTTCTGTCTAATATACTGCGCATGTTACAAAGTTTGTAAACCATTTAAAAAATAACCGTTGTGATTGACCATTTCGACTATCAATCTTGTACATGTATTCTAACTTGCTGGGTAATGCATTCCAACATTTTCCTTGGAGAATATGACTGTATTTTCTGTAATAAGCGCCAGGGGCGTTTATTCGTATCTGAGGGTTTGGGAGAGGCGTCTATTTGAGAGGGGCGTTTGTTTGAGAGAATCGTTTGTCAAATGGATGCTTTTCAATAGCTGTAACAACTGAATTCGTTAGCGCGTTAAGTGGAAATTTATTTTAATTAAATAAAGCTAAAGAATTAAAGAGTTCCGATGTCTATTTTTCCGCTCCAGACGACCTCGGGCATTTACAAATAGAGCAAGTAGTTAAAGATTTGATCTACAACGAAGATCTTGTGGTTATGGTTCTCACATGACTTCCGTTGACTGTAATTCATCCCCGGCAGTTTTTTTTAAAAATATATTTTTATTCAATTTAGACCCCTCTCAAACAAACATCTCTCTCAAAAAAAAAGCGTCGCTGGGGAATATTTGAGAGGGGGCGCTTAGTGGAGAAAATACGGTACTTACTAGCGAATTGACTAATATCCATTGTACAACATCGAAATAAAAAAAAATAACATGTATTTCCGTGGATGGACTACCGCAATCTCAACGAAATTAAGAGTTATAAAAACTTTCCGAGTTTTGTAAAAGAATTGGATTGCTCAGTGTTGAGAAGCAGGGGATCTGCTGGGAGGGATGGGGGGTCGGTTTGAGCATAACCCCTTTAAAATTCTAAGTGGTAGAGAATTCTGCTCATATCGCTGGGAATTGGATCTTTGAGAGTTTATAATTAAACAGTTTCCAGGAGATCTAGAGCATGGCCCAGGAAACCCCCTCACAAAAACCCTGGTGTCACCCCGGGAAAAGTAAATTAGATATCTATTTAATATCTACACATATTGTTACCACTTTACAAGACGATAATTTTCTTGGGTAAGAACAAAAAAAATACATCGGGGCAGCGTGGCGGCAAAGAATATGTTGTTCACTTTGTGATTAAAAGGTTTCAAAAGTATTATATTTAACCAAAATGTCTGAAGGAATATTTTTCCACTGTATCACTGTTCTTGGAAGAAAGACAACTGGTGAGGCAAGGTAGTGCAACTGAGCCAGGGTAGCAACGAGTGTTCATTCATAATTTTATTGCGAGCTAGATCTTCTAAACACAGGACGAAGCTGCTCAAAATAGTATGATATTAAACGTCTCAAGTTCAAACTACATCAAGAGAAGCAAAGCGGTACTGCTGTGTGTTCGTGTTCCTTACCAACACAACAAACTCACTGTTTTCTTCTACCAGTGCAAGAGCCTTCAAAAGCCCTCGTACAATGCAAAATCCCAACCCTGCCCCACCCCCACGGGCAAGTGAGTAGTCTCCTGCGGTCACATACCCAATGATTTCCCTCGTACAACAACCAATCAGATTGTTCTTTGAGAACTGTTCCCAAGATCCTTTGTGAAGGGGCTCGACCGGACCACTAAAGTTCTTGTTCTTGTTAAAAGTCCTGAGATCATCCAAAGTTGGAATGACAATGGCTGCACACGGAAGTGGTGCACTGCGGTTCAACATTCGTAGAGAAACACAAACCAAAGAATGGCTGTGTTCACTAGTGTCAGTTAATGATCTGTTTGGAGAACTATCTCCACTTTGTATCTTGCTCCCCCTCTCTGATTTACGAGCTGAGCAAGCGTGCCTCAAATGTCCTAATATGGACTTGGAGCGCAGAACACAGGGAAAAGGCGGTTTGATATGAAAACTTGCTTCCGAGACTGCATTGGACAATGCATTGTCTGGTTCACAACTGCTGTTCGCTGCAGCTTCACCGCTCCTGCTTTGGGAATCAGTGTCGCATTTCTCCCACTCCCTTACAAGATGATCAAATGGACAGCTGAATGGACAGGCAGTGCCTGAAAGAGAGCGTATCACCACAAATATATTAGACGTTAACAGTTACATGTGTATCCACCTTTGTCGTGAAATTTACGGACTCTTATGACAGTTTTAGGATTCTACAGATTTCAAACATTTTGTATTTTTTTTGTAAATACATGTATGCCATACAACTTAACAGGTTTGTATTGAGTGACTTTCAAGTAAGGGCTTTCCCTGTGAATGACATTTTGCAAGATTTGTCCGATTCTAGCTTACTTTTGGTTAAAGAGACTCTCGGTTCTCAACAACATATTTTATTACCTTGAAATGAGACATTGAAGCTCCTGTTTACAAAATTCGACATATTTTCCTATATCTGTGTTCAGTTTTACAAACGAGCTCTTGGAAACTGGCACCCGTCTGATATTTTTAGTTGTGGGGTGCACCATCTTGGAAACTGTACTTATTGACGCCACAGTCTTGACAAACGACGGGTTCGCTTGTTGGCATATACGGAGTTTGTCCGGTTTTACCAACGAGCCCTCAAATGTTGACACTTGTCTGATATTTTAGATCATGGCTACCTACTTATTAACGTCACGGTCCGGACGGATCGTGTATTATTAACTACTTATTAACCGAGAGCGAGGTCTGTACGGGAAATATCAAACTGAGGCCTTGCTGTATTGACCGAGCGATAGCGAGGTCAATCCGTTAAGACCGAAGTTTGATATTTCCCCTAAAGACTGAGCATTCGAAGTTAATAAGTATTTTATTATATGCCATTTTTTCTAAAAACAACAATAACACTGTGCAAGCGCAAGTTCTTTACTTCGCACATCGGTTTTGCGCATGCGTTGGTCATTAACAATAACCTAAAATGCCCGTGGGCATTACGGGGGATCGAGACCGCTCAAGAACCAATCAAAAGGCGCGAAGTATCTTTGCTATATAATAATGTAAATTATAAGATTCTGGGTATGATGTAACACTACTTACAAAGATAAGAAATATAGCATCTCCACTCACCTAACTTGTGGTAGTTGGGTCTTTTTGCTGGTGGATACTTGGCATATTTCTCTTCACCTTCCACTCTCAAGCTTTCGTTGTGAGCTCTGCCAGCTGCAGTATCTGGAAAATCCCCTGGGAAGCATGGCTCACATTTCTCAAGAGCACAGGCTCTAGACTCTTTGAGACCCACTGCTCTGGCACCCCTATAGATTAGGGCCATCCAGAAAGGCATGGCCCATCCACTGGGAAGAATAATATCCCAGCCAGCTCCATAGCCCTGAGGTGAATTATGGCTTCTGGAAGCACCTAAAATGAACATTTCAGTCAAAAGTTTAAGGGATTTATATTATAATAACTTGTTGTACTAATCACTGCAAAGTACGGTGGCCCAGAAAGCTCAACGCTAATAAAAGAAACCACGTATAATAAAAATATGATGTTAACATACAAGCTAGCCGCGACCAAAAAAGGAAACGCAAAGAAAAAATGGTACCAGTAAATGTAAATTTAAAAACAATGCGAATTAAAAGCAAACACAAGGGAAAAAAAAGATGGAAAAAGCAGGCGCCAATGAAACAAACACAACAGCCAAGAAGGCTTATCACTAAAATGTCAAAAGGTTATCGCTGAATCAAGGCTACACACAAATAGCAAAAAGCAAGACGGTGGATGAGGGAGAATATAGCAGTATCCATGAGATTTCACGCCGAATAACTTGGAGTTGTTGATCATCTGTAGACCCTCCTCTTCTGCACAGTCCATGGTCCTTAAGCCATGACTGCTTGAGAGTGGCTAAACTTATGAATACAGTATATTGTGTTTTATAGGAATTTGATAATTACTTTATTTTGGTAATCAAGATGAAAATAGTATTTGATCAAACGCCTATTTTGAATGTTTTCCATCATCCACCATTTTACTTTTTGCTCTAGTTCCCAGTCCTTCACATGCAGCTTCAGTTCTGTAATAGCCATATGACATTTTACTGATGAGCCTTCTGGGCTGTTGTGGTTTTTTTTAATTCGTTCCTGCTTTTTCATCTGCTTCTTTGTTATTCGTGTTTTGCCTCTTTTCAATTCGAGTTTGATGTTCTTAAATTTATGTTTACCATTTTTTATTGTGGTTATTTTATATTCACAGCCAGTCGTTATGTTAACATCATATTTTTCTTTCATCTTTGCATGTGTTTCTTATTTTCACCTGTTTATATATTTTCTGTGGTATTCTTTTATATTAAAGCATTAAGCCTTCTGGACCACTAGAGCAAAGACTGCGGGTAGTCAACCAATGTTTGGCACGGTGTTTATGACAAAATCTTAATTTTTATTACCCCTGTTTTTAAGCCCAAAAAGTTAAACCTAAAAACTGTTGGGAGTATAAGTCTGGTACTAGTATAATAGTCAGTATATAATATTCAGTGATCAGAAGGTATGGTACTTTCTTTCGCCACAACGTCTGTGGACAGGGATGCTAAGCCATTGGTCTAGTCTCTCAACATTTTATCAGGGGACTTAAAAGAACTCAAGCACTTCTCAAAAAGAATAGGGTAATCCCGGTGTACCCATCTTTCACCAACATACAGCCTATTTTAGCTGGATGTAGGCTGTGCTCTGAGGTCAAGCATGGGCTGTATACAGTAGCAGCTGCCAGAGGCACCTGTATGTGCTTTTGGTTCGACCTTGTAAGCTGCATCTTCATAATTCAGCATTGCCAAGCTGCAATGTTTGTACAGTAATAGTAAAGGGTATAATTGCAGGAGTTGATATGGAGGTGTCTAGAAGTTGATAGAAGTGTAGACACCTCCACACACCTCTGAACACTTCTCGACACCTCCATATCAACTCCTGCAAAGTATTGTA
>JAOEHT020312716.1:0-10136 GCA_025448195.2 Parazoanthus atlanticus | reverse complement strand
ATTTCTCTTATTACACAGGTTAGTATGTAGTGTGGCTGGATATTGTTACGAGTCTTGCAGTCTTTTGACGAGCCCGAAGGGCAAGTCAAAATGCAGAGGACGAGTAACAAAATCCAGCCATACTACATAATAAACTGTCTAATAAGAGATTTAGTATCCGAGCTTCCCTTTCTAAAGTAGAAAGAAAGAAATGGAATATGGGTGCATGTGATGAAACAGCGGTGCTAATCATACTACAAAATAATTTGTCCATGGGCCAGACCAGAATTTCTTACCACTTCAGGGGACAAACGGTGACTGGTGTCAATTTGAAGAGTTGCCCAAGTTGTTTGATAATTTTGATGATAGCAACTTTGAATGCGTAGCTTTATGATATATTTTTTAACTTCAAAAAGCGAAAAAATGCGCTTTAGCATGAAAACGAGGCTTTAAAGAAAAGCCAGCCTAAAAAAGAAACGATCATCTTTCTACGCCTTCTTGAAGGCATGGAAAGATTAAATATATTTTATTTCGTTCGATTTTAATGACTAAAACGAAAAAACACTTCTAAAACCTAGTTTTAGAACAAATTCCCTTTCATCAATATTTGCAATGCATCATGGGTAATCCAAGAATGTGGACAATCTTTCAGGTACATTGTTGGTCGTGTTTCCTTGCTGTTTATGATTGATTTCCGACATTTCAATCAATGCTTAAAAAAAATATATAGAAAATATTTTCATTAAAGGATTTGAACAATTATTTTGAAGAAAGTGCTTTATTAGGTTTTTTTGGGAAACATTCGTACAAGCTTTACCAGCATTCGAGATGTGCACTCGATTGTCAAGGTTCGTGTATTGAATTGAGCTTGCATTTACAGCAGCAACAAAGCGAGAATAAAGCAGGGCCGTAGCCAGACTTCAAATTTAGAGGAGGCAAGAAAAGAACAAAATGTTTTTTAATTGTAATTTAAAAATATACAAAATAATTTTCTTCCGGTTTAAAATTTAGGGGAGGCATTTGCCTCCTCTGCCTCATAGCTGGCTACGGTCCTATAAAGTATCAAATACGGAAGAAATTCGACGAGTTGCGCTAGAGCTTCGTAAAGCCATATGTTCTGATGTAAACGAAATGTCATGGCCTCCGCAAACCTCCCAGCTTACTGAAGAATGGCATCAATATCCCCGATGAAGTGAAATTTTTTCTATCAACTCTATTATCTGGAAGTTCACAGTATCCAAAAGAGGCACGTTCATTAAAAGTACAGCGCCTGGTTAACTTGTTTGGACAGGACATGGTATTTGGGGTGAGAGGCGGGCGACAGAAGCCTCCCAAGCACTTATTACTTTCATACGCTGTTAAGAACTTGACAAATGCTGAATGTAGAAGTCATTCGATTCCTATAAATCGGTGTAGCCACGGGTTAGCCTACTCACAAATTGAGGAAATGAACACAGCGCTGTGCTTCCAGAAATGGCAACGACACCGGCAAACTCTGTCCCGTTACCTGACACAGCTACGTCGCCCAAAGTTAAAGGCATCGCTATACAGGCTAGACATTATGGCCCCAATCTTCCTTACGTCCAAAAGAACCCCACAATTGCAAAGTTCAAACAAAGAAGTGTAGTTAGGGACAATGAGCTTCCTATTTACTATGTTGGAGAGCTTTGCTCAAATATTTGCAAATGGTACGACCCTTAGGTTGTTCTTTCCGATAAGGAAGAACCAGAGGGACGCATGGCAGTGACCAACCAAAGGGAAAGTACTCGAATTCTTAACACACTCATGTGCCTGTGTCTGTGCAATAATAATAATAGTAATGTGGGGTCGTCTTTCATCTTGAAGAAACTCCGTACGGGTTGGCAAGAACGAACGCACCGTTGCATTTTCCTGTAAAGCTCACTTGGATTTATCCCTATGATAATTACACTATCCAGATAAGCACATTATTTCTATTTATTATTTATTAGGTAACCCTTTTGGGAAAATACAAGTCAAACAAGCGTGCGAGGAAATCGTAAACAAAGACACGCAAACCCCTGGAGGCACTAAGTATTTAGTTTGAAACCCAAGACGGTCAGCAAGTACTACTTGGTAACTGAATACAGGAGTATCTTCATGAGGAATCTCAAGGACGTGCTTCATCTTAGCAAATCAAAGCTGCCGGTACAACCATCTCAAGAAGAGCCGGGACTGACGTGAAGGCATTGCTGTCAGCGTTGGTTAGCTGGAAAAACCCATTTAAGATCCAACAGGAAGATCTTGTTTGCCTATCGACGAGAAAGGCAACCGAACAGATTGAAAAAGATCTTCTTTATGCCAAAGACATTGGCGAAAGAGCGTACCGATGCTTCAGCAAGGAAAGGTTGGGGGAGTCTGATCCGATAACTGGATGAAAGTTTGCGACAGGGTAAAGAAAGCAAATCTCAAGGCCTTCACATGACTTCGGCAATAAAATGGACGTCAGACACGGATGTCTAAACGAAGTCATTCTGAGCGCTGACAGATCGAGCATTGTTTGCGCAGATGATTGTTATAGCTGAAACAAGAAAGCTTTCGACGAGTTCTGTGCTATCTCACCCGCTTGGACCTCTTCCTTGGGCTTTAGCCAGTGCTGATGGATAACTAAGGAAGACCAACAAGTCTACACTAGCAAAGTGCTTCAGCAGAATGATGTACCAGCAGTTGAAGTTATCCCACAGCCATCGCCATGTGTCATTGACGTTATGGCCAAGTTCCAGAGACTCAAAGAAGACCATATGACATTTGCTGACATAGCGGATGCGCTGATGGCTATGGTCTTACAAGAAAGAGCAGCAAGTAAGCGGATCGACGTGGTCTTTGATGTTTATAGAGGAATATCAATCAGGAATACCGGGAGAGAGAAGAGACGGAGTTACTCAGGAAACGAGTACAGACATATTCAGCCAGATCATAAAGTACAGCAATGGAGGAAGTTTTTAGCAAACCCTTAAAATAAGAAGCAACTAGTTGGATTTCTCACCGAAGAATGGGAAAATGAGAGGTTCCTGCGACGACTAATAGGGAAGACGCATTTCACTACGGCAGAGGCAAAGTGCAATGAGATTTCAACAGATGGTGGTGCCAAGCTCAGAGAAGACCTCGAGTCAACCCAAGAGGAAGCGGACACCAGACTTTCTACTCCACGCATTTCATGCAGCAAAGAATGGTTACAGCACTGTTGTGATATCATCAGAAGATACCGATGTTTTCGTACTCTGTCTAGCTAGGTGTGTCCCTGAAAAGTTAAACAATCTCTTTTTGACTAATTGTGAGTTTTACAGGCCAATCAAATACTGGTCATGTGATGACGTCATACTTCTTCTTGAATAGATTACACAGAAACCGTATGATGTATCGATATGCAACTTTCGGCCCTTTCTTCAGGATACTGAAGAGATGTCGCGTGTATTGTTGAATTATTTAAACTAGAAAATTTTAATTTTGTGCTTGTATTACGTCATCGCCTATGACGTCATATATTATCTGACACTCGTTGTCCATATACAAAAATAAAGTACTGTTTGCGTTCCACATCGTGTGCAAATAAGACTGGCGAGGTAGAAAATCTAGCTATTTTGTTAAAGTTTCTAGCATTTCAGTGACAAAATGTTGGATTTCCAAGCGTGAATTTTTGGTTTCTCTTTCACTGCAGCTGAACGGGTAAAATTGGCTGTGTGCATGCGTGATCGAGCCAAGTTGTGACTCTACAGTTTACTGATTTTCTGAAAAATACACCTGCTAGTACAAAAAGCTATATTTTAGTGTACTGAGACATGTCATGTTTACCTTCTACAGAATAGACTTTCCGACAAAAGACAATGTCATGAATGTTGCCTGGGGAAGGGATTGTAAAGAGTACCAAGCAAACTTAACAATTGGTTATGTAACTGAAACAAATCCTTCCTTGGACTTCTCTATTTCTTGGAACAAGACACCTCCACCACTGATGAAGTTCCACTACATGATGTGTTTCTTGGAAGCTAGTGTAAGTGTTTTAACAAATTCTAACATAAGAAGCAAGTCCTTCTTTGGAATTATCTTTTTCTTAGAACAAGACACAACCGTCACCACCAAGTTTCAAAACTGAACTACATAATGCGTTTCTTGGAATCTAGAGTGAGTGTTTTAGCAAACTTTAAGACGATAAAAAACAAATCTTTCCTTGATTTATCCTTTTCTTGGAACAAGAGACTACCGCCACTGTTGGAATTTCACTACATTTTTTCGTGGAATCTAGAGAAAGTGTTTTAACAAAGTGTATTAAGGTAACAAGAGAGCTTTCAACACCACCAACGTGGAATATCTAATTGGCTTGATTTTCAGGTTCCTTCCTTTGAACAAAGCCAAGGTGTGTTACATGGTCAACGGCTGCTTTCAGGTGGATCATTTCCCGGTAAAGGGCCATTTCCTGGTCAGGGACCATTTCCAGGCCAAGGACCATTTCCAGGTCAGGGATCATCTTCTGGTACAGGACCATCTGCTGATCAAGGTCCAATCCTTGGTCAAGAACCATCCGCTGGTCAAAGCCCATCAGCTGACCAAGGTTCTCAGCCCGCGTCAGCACTGACCGGTGTGTGTGCCAAGCGTATTCAAGTGAGGGTCACTGTTACCAATCGGTCACTGGAGATCAGAGGCCTGTACAACAGGAGCAATATACTGTATTCCTTTCCCCTACCAAGAAACGTCCATTCAGGACTACGACATCACGAAGACCTGAAACTTATGATGCAGAAGTTTGTGCTCCCTGAATTTCGTAAGTTTAATGTAGTCCGGGAGCGAAGGCTAACAGGGAAACGATAGAGAAAGAGGTGGTAGGTAGGCAGATGGGAGATAAAAAGGTGGGAAGCAGAAGAAAGAAACTAAAATTGTGATGTCCCCCGGTTAAATCGGGAAGGAAGCGCAATGTTTTGACTCCATGTGTCTCCTAAAAACTGGTTATATCAAGTCTGTACCAAAATTAAAATGCATATAATATGTATTTCATTTTGTTTGTAAACAAATGATACGGATTAAGTGTGGGGAAGAATCCCACAGCACACAACATTGATAGTGTCCAACAATTCTTGGAATTGATGGTTAATTAGTACCAAATAAATTATACAAATTATATAGTTCCTGTACTAAGAATGCTTGTAAAAGCGAAATCAAGACCAACGCTTAAATCCATTTTACGATAGCTTACCCTCATTCCTTTTCAGTCGTCACCTTCAAGCAAAATTCCATCTTACTTACCGCTAGTAAAGTGTTACGTTATTTCCTCAACGTCCACACTTAAACCACAATCTTCTCCCTTTCTCCACCTCCTTATCCCCTTGATTCTTTTGGGTCGTTGGGCGAAACAGAATGGTGCAAAAAGCTGATTGTCGGTAATGCGATGCTCTGATGGCTTGCGTGTCTTTAATCTTAGCAAGTTGCAACGTGCAACTTTCAAGCGACATCTTCACTACGTTTGACAGACGCAGTTTCGTGTACCGCATGGCCACAGGATGCCCACACGTTCTCGCTAAAGACACCTCGAGGAACAACTTATTTACCGTCTTGCTGAAGAGGAATAAAGTCAACCAACAGGTGGTCAGCGTGTACCTGAAGGCGAGGAACAGCGGGTACCACGTGTTTGAGATACAGAACAACGGTCACGTGCTGCACATGAGGCGGGTTCCCCAGTTTAAGGTACGACTTGTTCTCGACACGATTTAAGGGTTATCTTCACAAGTCACTCCCTTTGCGTTTGGCATCGTCTCGTCATTATTATTATCGATATTATTATCACCATCATCATCAGCAGCATCGTCATCATAATGATCACCTTCACCATCATTATCATCGTCACCATGACCATCATCAACACCATCATCATCATCATCATCAACACCATCAGCAACAGTACCATTATTATAATCATCACCTTCATCATCATCACAACCGCCTTCATCACCATCACCAGCATCATTATAATCATCATCTTCATCATCACCACTTTCATCATCATCACCATCATCATAATCCGTCCTTATTGTGCCGAGCCAGCCTGTACCAATCTAAACGAACACACGATTGGTTAAACTAACAATAAGCTAATGACCCAAGTAATAGCCGTAACCCTAAAAGCAATAGCTGGTACAGTGTACATGTAATGTGACCACTTGAAATACAGCTCTAGAGTGGTACAGGTACGTACTCTGATCGTGCCAGTAAGAATGTAACGTGGCACTTAAGACCATCATATTTGTCACAATTTCCACTCTTGTCATCAACTGCCACATTTAAAATCATTATCACTTTCGATGTCATCAACGTTGTTGCTGTCATCAGTACATTTTGATTGCTAATGCTAATTTTGTTTTTGCTGGCTAGGCTCTGTTTTGAAAATTCTATCGTTGTTAAAGTGGTTGTCCTTACCAGATTGTACTGGTGTTAACGTTCCTAATGGAGCACAAATGATAACCATAAATTTTGAAACACCTTTTCTTGAAATTTCAAAATAATTAAGAGATAGCACAATAACCAAGCTGAGACTCTGATCAAGACAAGAGATAGTACATTTTGGAGTCATCCTATGTCCCATCATCCTCTATCTCATAATCCATTATCTCATCATTCTACGTCCCAATTGTCCTATGTTCAATCACACAATGTCCCATCATCCTATGTCAATCATCCTATGTCCCATCATCTTATAACCCATCATCATATGTCCCATCATCCTACGACCCATCATCATATGTCCCATCATCCTATGACCCATCATCATACATCCCAGTATCCTGTCTCATCATCCTATGTCCTATCATCCTGTTTCATCATTCTATGTCCCATCATACCATGTCCTATCATTATATATCCCATCATCCTATATCCAACCGTCCTAGGTTCCAACATGCAATGTCCCATCATCCTATGTCCCATAACCTTAAAGCCCATCATCCTATGCACCATCATCCTATGTATCATATCCTGTGTACCATATCCTATGTACCATCATCCTATGTACCATCACCGGTGTACCATCATCCTATGCACTATCATCCTATGTTCCATCATCCTATGTCCCATAATTGATGAGCAATCTAACTGCATTTATACAGAAAGTTTTGGGATCAAATGAGATGAAAGTGGAAGATCCCGACGTTTGGACACTTGTAAAACAGACAAACGTAACCAGGCTACGTTGCAATGTTGGAATTGACGTCACTGTTAGCGTAGACAGCGTCACAGTGAAAGTCTCCCCCTGGTAAGTTAAGATATACTTTGAAGCAGGGATAGTTGTCAGGGAGAGATCTGGGAGTTTCTTATCCGGGGAGGAAGACGGGAGAGAGAAGGGGGCCACAATATATTCTGAAAAATTCTAAAACCATGTTTGTCTTGTTTGTCATGACGGGTCAAAACCTTTTGAAAATCACTTTACAATTTGTTTTGTCAAACCGAGATCTTTAGTTTGGCTTAGGTTCGTGTACAGTACAATGTATTTTGAAACAAACCTGACTCAGGTTTCAGGTTGCTTGTCTGGTTTTTGCGGGGCTCTTTCATGGTTGAATCATTGAAGTTTATCTTCTTCTGACGATAAACTTTTTTAAGAAAACATCTTAATCTACCAAAACGACCTATGACCTGAATCATGTCTGTCAAGGGTTGATACATATTATTCCAATATATAATAATAAAAATAATAATGATGATGATAATAATAATAATAATAATAATAATAATAACAATAGTAACTACAAGCTACTCTTGTGAGGACTTAAAAAGATATGTCTTAAGAACAGATTTCAAATTGGCCACGGAATCAGCGTTTCTAACATAAGCTGGCAAGCTGTTCCACAGTTTAGGGGCTGCCGCAGAGAAAGCGCGATCTCCATACGCAACTGTGGCTGATCTTGGTACCACTAGAAATCCTCGGGATTCAGAGCGTAGACTGCGACTAGGGGGATACAGTAAAAGAAGATAACTGATGTAGGTGGGCGTGTAACCATTAACAGCCTTATGTGTTAGCAGCAAGATCTTAAATCTGATGAGTTCTCTTATTGGGAGCCATTGTAACCTGCATTAAATAGGATACATGACCTATACATTTAGCTTTAATCACTAGTCTAGCTACTTTGTGTTCCGGCCCACGGAATTTCTTTTTACGCCCACTTCGGGATGGCGGGCGCATACCAATACCGTGATATTACTCGAACTGATACTCATATTTAAAAAAATAAAAAAGAAGGTAAGAACCACTGAAAAGTGAGGTTTCCCTTGGTATAAGAATCTCACGACTGACGTCAAAGCGTTCCCTGAGAGAGATGCACAAATAATGTCACAGTGTGAGCAATGATGGCTCGTTCTGTTGCCGATGATTTGCTATACGGTGCATACTTACACTTATACTCTATACAAAATTTATTTCAATTATGGGAGGTGAACTGACACCATAAACGTGCTCGACGTCTGGTTAACGTCAGGTATATTGTCCTGAAATATTTTTAAAATTTAACTCCCATAACTAAAGCACATTTTCCAATTTGTGAGTAGAAGAGAGCAACTTATCAATATTGTGGGGGTGATTATCGCCCTTCATCACTGGTGAACAACGAGGTAGAGCCAAAAGGCGAGCATGACGAGTCTCGAACCTGGGGCTCTAACACTGGAGTCACCATATACTGCCAATACACCAACCACTCAATTAGCTGCCAAGAGACATTGTTTTATTTTATATAAATATCCCAGCCCGAAACATCCTTCAGGATAACACAAACCATAACTACTACAATCCAACCTAATCGCAGCCCAAAACAGATCATCCGTACCATTTGCCTTTCAAAAAACGTAGATTGGTGTCTGAACAGTGCTTGTTTTGTACAATATGCGATCAGGTCTGATCGCACAAAAATTACTTATATTCATCAACGGGCACCCACACGGCAAACACGTAAAGCAGTATTTTAGAACTTTTATTGTCTTTTTATACTGATGTTGTAACCGTGTTTAAATAAAATTTGTCTAAGTCTATGTCTAAGAGAGATGCAGCTCAGGCGTTGTGTTACATGTGCATGTGGAAAGTGAAGAATCGTGATTTTCTTTGTTCTTTGAAGGCATTATACCGAGGTGCGGGGCTTGTGTGGGTATTACAATGAAGAGCCTGGAGATGACTTTCATGGTCCTAATAGCGAAGAAATTGAAGAAACCGCTGACCCTTTCGCTGCCTCGTGGGTTGTTCCGGGCAGTTCGTGCAAAAGCGGTAAGGAAATTTAATCAGTGTTTCTCTTCAAGTGTTTCATAGGCAATGGCAAAAAACACCTCTTCAAATCTTTTCAAACCTTCCCAAATCTGAAATTTATCTCATGACGGAAAAAAATTATTGACTCGAATAAAAATGAACATTGGAAATATAAGATTAGAATAGTTTTAAAGCATTTGATAAGATCTCTTAGACAACTGATATTTATTTCTGCATCCTTTGCTGACAAAAGCACATATTTTCAATGTTTTGATCCCAATTTAGCACTTACAGTAGCATGACTGAAGAACGCAATATTCTTATTTAGCGGTAGATCTGCAGGGGCAGCTTCAGCTCAGAAGAAAAGTCCGATTTGGTTTGAAGCGAACTTATTAGAGCCATGCAAACCACTGTTCTCAGTATTTTCAAGTTTTGTGACATTTTAGTTTGATACTCTTTTTTGTTCCAGAATGCCCAATCGTCCATCGTCCTGTGATTACCCACGTGGTCTCTTCAAGCACCAAATGTGTAGGTACCACGCCTCTCCCACGGTGCGCGGTCGGCTGCGATCCATTGCGTACAACGACAAGTATCACTGGGTTCCACTGCGTTCAGGGCAACACAAAATTTGCCAAAAACGTTGACAAGAATATGGCTGAAGCAAGATTCAAGGAAATTCTAAAGGTTGTAAGAAACAAAAAGGTGGATATGAAGAAAAGCGTTGACTTGCATATGGATTGCAAATGCGAGTCCTGCTCTTAGCATGGCCGAGTACAAATGAAACGATGCCTTCAAACTTTGGATATAAGCTTGTTCATCAAAACAGTTCTAACGAAACTTGTAGCTTTAATGATAAAGTTTTGTTTCCACTGCAATTACACCATCATCCGCATTTAACTATGTCTTTCATCCCCCCCCCCCCCCCCGCCTC